>CALNVZ010001655.1:103264-120596 GCA_940671915.1 Paracentrotus lividus
TCTCAGTCTTCACAGCGCCTTAAGTTTACAGATCATTTTTGCGCCCCTACATTTTTGATCTTAAATTGGCGCCCCTCTAGGTTTTAAGTTCGATTTGGCCCCCTAAATTTTTAAGGTCGATTTGGCGCCCCCCTAAGTTTAAAGGTCGAATTTTGCGCCCCCTAAATTAAGGTTGATTTGGCACTCCCATCTAAGTTTCGGGTCAAATTTGGCGCCCCCGCGTTAAGCTCATTTTGGCGCCCCTCTAATTTTAAGTTTGATTTGCGCCTCCCTAAATTTTAAGGTCGATTTAGAGCCGCTAATGTTTAAGTCAATTTGGCGCCCCTATGTTTAGCTCAATTGCGCCCCTAGTTTAAGCTCCATTCGGCACCCCTAAAAGGTTTATTGGCGTTTGGTTAGTTTACTTCGATTTGGCCGCCCCCTAATTTTTTTTAAGGGCCGCCCCCCTCCCCTCCCCCTTTTTTGCAATTTGGAGCCCTTACTTAGTTTAAGGTCGAATGTCGGCGTCCCTAAGTTTAATATTCAATTAGGCGCGCCCTCAGCCTCAGGTCAATTTGGCGCCCCCATTTAAGTTTCGGGTCAATTTAGCGCCCCTACGTTTTAAGCTCATTTTGGCTCCCCCGTAGTTTAAGTCGATTTGGCGCCCCCTAAATTTAAGGTCGATTTGGGCGCCCCCCTAAATATTAAGCGTCGATTGGGCGCCCCTATAATTTAAGGCGATTTTGGCGCCCCTTATTAGTTTACGTCGATTTGCCGCCCCTTTAAATTTAGTCGATTTGGCGCCCCTAAAGTCAAGGTCAATTTGGACCCCTTAGTTTACTGTCGATTTGGCGCCCCTAAATAAGGTCGATTGGCGCCGCTAAGTTTAAGGTCATTGGGCGTTTCCTTTAGTTAACTATGATCGATTTTTGGCGCCCCCTAAATTTGAGGTCGATTTGGCCCCCATAAGTTCAAGGTCAATGGCGCCCTTTAGTTTGACTGTCGATTTGGCGCCCCCCCATTATTTTTAAGGGCGCCTCTCCCACCTCTCCTTTTCCCTTCCTCTCTTTCTCTCTCTCTGCTCTCTTTTTTTTTCTCTCTTGTTTTTTCTTCCTTCCTCTTTCCCCCCTTTTTTTCCATTCCTCTTTCCCCTCTTTTTTCCCGTTCTCTTTTTTTTCTCTCTTGTTTTTTTTCCTTCCTCTTTTCCACTTTTTTCCATTCCTCTTTCCCCTTTTTTTTCCCTTTCTCTTTTTTTTTCTCCTTTTTTTCTTCTCTCTTCTTTTTTTTCCCCCCTTTTCTCCCTCTTTTCGGCGCCCCCCTGCCCGCCCCCCCGGGCCCGGGCCGGGTAAAGCCCCCCCCCCCCCAGAATACGCGCATGCATAGTCATCAAAACCAAAAAATAAGACGGCGTTATTGTAAGAAAAACAGTTAATCTTTTGGCAGAAGTCCGCTTTCTTCCTTTCCAGGTCGATTCCACAATGCATAAGGTGTAATGCTGTGTACGAGCACTCACGGTCGATCAAGAGCCTAATGAATAGCACTTGAAAAGACGGTCCTGTTTCTTTTCAAATTATTTCTATAAAATATGGATTAAAGATTTCATAGCGCCGGCTTCTCACCTCTGGACAATGTCACCTTTGACTAAGCACCATTCATAAAAGCCGCAGGTGTAAGTTTTGAAGAAAAGCGGAACTTTTAACTTATAATACCTACGCATTTTCGGGCCTACTTACATTTTCATTACATCATTATAGTTACACAAACTAGTACAAGCTAAATGTCAGATAATAACCCCTCTCATTATCGTTGATAAGTTATATAATAACCTAGCGCAGAATCGCGAAAACGACAGCTTAATCTACATGCAAGTAAGCTTGGACTATTGCAATGCTTTATTGGTTTGGAATGCCTGCATACTTGATTTTCCAAGTTACAAAGAGTTCAAAAATGCATGTTGGCGATTCTTGAAAAAAGTGAACCCTTTTTGGAAAATATAAAAGTTTTGTCTTTTTGTTTTTAGGCTGCACATTCATATAAAAAGGCATTGTCTGAAGTTCATGAATGCATTTTTTATCTTAATTTTACAAATTTTTCAAGCTCCATTTGCATAAAATTAACATGCAAAAAATTGAATAGAAAAATGGTACGTAAATATCATTTGTTTGACCCTGACTTGATTGGTATATGCTGCGGTCTCCTTACTTTGATTATTGTCATTATACCCGTTTTTTTACTTCATTCCTTTAAATTTAAATGAAAAATAATGGTGTTGAATTGATTGTTTTAAGATAATTAACTAAAGAAATTAATTGCCATCAAATGTCACACACGTGACCCAAAAACACGAAAAGTTAACGCCCCCGAAACCATGCGATCTATTATTATTACAATTTTTTCTCCAAAGCTAGTATAATGTGGCCTTGCATCTCAACCAAATATGAAGCATTGATAGGCTTTTAATTAGTATTAATTAACTTTGAAATTAGTCACACACGTGACCCACGGTCACGTGTGTGACGAAGTATGGCATGCTTGAAAAAAAGGGACCAGGCTATTGGCCATTCTTTAAAAATTGAACCTTTTGGGACAAATAAATTTTTGTTTTGAATTTTTAAGCTGCATATTCAAATAGGAGCAATGATTGAAGTTTCGTTGAACTGATGTTTTGCGTGATTTTGCAATTGTTCATGCTCATTTTGCATAAATTAACATAAATTGATAATTAAATGGAAAAACGGTAAATAAAATATCATTTTTTTTTTAACCCTGACTGGAATGGGATATGCTGATTCCTTACTTGATTACTGTCATTATATTATTATTACCTCTATTTCTTTTAATCTAACCCCCAAAAAATAATGTTATTAAATTGATTATATTAAGATAACAACCCTGGGAAATTAATTGCCCTCAAATTGCACACACAACGTAACCAGAAAAACACAAAAAGTTTATTGCCCGTCTTAACCATGGCTTGTATTTATTATAATTATTTCTTCAAAGCTAGAATTTAATGTACCTGCATTCTCACTAAAATATCAATCCATGACAAGTTTTAATTTGATTATTAATAGCAAAACCAAATTGGGTCACACACGGTCACCGTGGTGGGGCGGTCATAAAATTCTGATAGTTTTCACTTTCATTTGCTGAAATTAATTCATTTGCGATTATTATGCTCCAAAATTGATCTGCAATAATTTTGGCATAAAAAAACCCAAAAAACAAAAAAAACAAAAAACAACAAAAAGAACAAACAAACAAACAAAAGAAAGTCGCAAAAAAACAAGGAAATTACATAAGAAAATTCATTAAAACAATGAAATACACAAGGAATTTAGTTCGATATCAATTTTTTTCCAAGTACAATGGTTAGGAATCCTATAAAGATTTTATGCAAACACAATATTAGCATTCCAGTAGCTGTTAGTTTGTCAATTTAGACAAAAATTATCGATTTCATGGTCAATGCGTAAATTAGCATAAATATTAATTCAATAAAATTAAATTATATTATCTATGGAAAAATTAACAGTGCTTTCTCAGTTACATCACACCACTACCACCGTGCAAATTTTCGGCGCGCTCGCGCGCAACAGCCAAAGAATCTTTTATAGGGGGCATCATGGCCCCCCTCCCTACCCGCCCCTCCCCCTGCTTTGCACAGCTACCAAAAACACCCCCATTGAACTGACTAGGGTTGAGTCATAATTTTTTTACCCACAGCGGATATAGTAATTGCTCAAAAATGTATTTATTGCATAATAACTAATATATTTATTTTTCTGTACAATTTGCATAGGTCACACACGTGACCCACTAAAATGTGACACACGTACCCGACATCACGACTTAAGAATAAATAGAATAAAAAAGAAATTTCTGAGATGACTTCTATCCAGTTATATTTGTAACAGAGGTCCATGAATGCATATCTCACAGCAATTAAGAAACGATTCAGTCATTTTAAAACTCACAGGAATTTCAAAATGAAATTGAACTTTTCAAAATCAGTGCCGTTCTGTGAAGTCACACACGTGACCCACTTCTTTTGACCTCTGACTTGAACATGCATATTGTTAAAATCAAAAAATATTTACAAATGATAGCCAACAAAATAATTAGAGTGATGGTAGAACATTAATATTCAAGTAATTTTTAAAATTTTAAGAGTTATACCAATTAAAGTCAAGATTTGCATAATTCGTCACACACGTGACCAAGAATGCGCTCTCCATGTGCAAGACTTGTCTAGTTCAGTTCCACCACACCCCCTTCTGAGATGCTTCCACTGCGTTTACCAGTACGTCAAAGATTTCGATTCAAAAGTTTTGTTAATTGTATATAATCATTAATGGTCAAGCCCACAGTACATAAAAACAGAACTACTCAAACTTAAAACCCAATTCACGATGGTAGAAAGGCCTGCGAAGTTCACAAATATGATGAAATTGTTGTTACAGAATCCCCTTCGCAAGACAAAAAAATCACTCTTGGTGATCGCGCATTTGTTAACTTCGCCCCCAAACTTATGGAATAGCCTGCCTCTTGCATATAAAAAGCTCTCCGATCATTAAACCATCTTCAAATCAAATTGAAAACGTATCTATTCAGTTAAGGAAATTGCTTATTGCTATATGTAGAATTAAGTATTAAAAAAAAAAAGCTTCTGAGTCAGCGCAGCTGAATATATCCATATTAAAAACTGCGCTATACAAATTTATGTTGATGTTATGTTCCATGTTATGTAACCAATGTTTTATATAAATTACATCCATAATAATGAACATTTTTTTACCCCTTAACCTTTCTATTCTCTATTCTTCTCAGCTCAATCTTATCTCTCGTATTTCTCCTCTCGAGCTAGCTTTATTTGATAATTTCTTCCCCTCCGACGCGTACGCATACGCCAAAAAGTTAAGATCGGGAATTCGTTATATTTATGTAAAAAAACTATGGTAATGTGAAATTAAAGTGAATTGTTTCTTCGATTTTTTTTCCACGTAACTAGGTTATTTAATGGATATTGAAAATAATATATCTTTGCCTTATTCCTCAAGAATTTAGCCCCAAATAGCCTGGTGAAAAGGCCAAAAAACTTTGTCATTATATTAGAGAATTATCTCGGCTTCTGTAGAAGCCCGTGCATCCAAAGGGTTAAGGCCATTTTTGTGCTGCTTTCTCCTTTCTTTCCCTTTTTTTTTTTATTTTTTTTTTTTTTGGGGGGGGCAGGCTCCCTTGCGCACCTATATCCATGCCCCCCGCCCCCAATCTAAATTCGCCGCATTAAATTCTATTTAGGGTTAAATGCCCAGTGCGCCGCCTGGATTTTGAAAAAGTAACCCGCCATTTGGGGCCAAATCCCTTCCGCGGTAAACGTTCTCCGGCATTTCATGTGCGGTATTCGGGGGGGGGGGAGCTTACGGGCCCGGCCCCCCCCCGGGTAGGCGCGCAGGGGGCTGCCGAAAAAGAGAGGAGGAAAAAGGAAAAAGGAGGGGGAAAAAGAAAAAAAAGGAGAGAAAAACAGAGAGAGGGAAAAAGGAGGGAAAAGGGGCGAGGGGGAAAAAAAGACAGAGGAAAGGGGAAAGGGGGCGCTAATTTGATCTTAAATTTAGGGGGCGCTAAATCGATCATAAATTCAGAGGGGCGCCGACTCGACCTTAAACTAAGGGGCGCCAAATTGAGTTTAAACATATAAGCCTTTGAAATTAAGAACTTTATTGATTTTTGTTCTTTCCACAGTGTATGTATACAAGTACACTTTAATTTAATATGCAGATGTACAAGTATATGAGGACTTATAACAAGAGAAGAAAAAATAAATAAATAAAAAAAAATCCACCGAAAACGCTAAAATACGCGGTATTTAAAGGATGGTGAGGCACATATGACGGAAAAGCGAGTTTGCTCGAGAAAGACGTGACATTAGCTATACAGATAGCAACATCTAGCTACACGACGCACATTCAATATCTAACCGACTTTCACGCGTTGCCACAAGTGTGCAAAATTCCGTTCTATAGTGTTCAACGATTGCACTACTATTGCCACATCGATAACCAACAACCCCTCCTGGAAAGCCTGATCAACTGCATACGCACAGTCAGTAGATAGATAGACTTTATCACAACAACCAATGACATATCCTAGCCAGACACCCTATAGATGCCATCAAGCCAACCCAACAGTCTTTATTCTAGCCAAAACTTACACTGAGAACTAACTGCTGTAAGTGACCTTGGACTGATCTAATTTACATGAAAACTTCAATATAAAATTCATGACCTCGTAAACATATTACTACAGAAATGGATTAAAACAACAGAAATATCTCTTCTATCCACTCACACCTATCCACCTTTAATCAAAAATCTAAACGCTGTTTCGATTCACGTTCTAAACTTACCGACTTCAAGAATCCTGCACCGGACTATCTTCCGACACGACAACAAGGTATTCGCTATAAAATGGCTCCCTATACATTCATAACTAAATGCATTAAATAAAGTGCATATCTGATGTGATCATCGCACTCGTCTATTACTATAATAAATTTATTTCACACACGTAAAAAAATCATTAAAATCTCTTTCTAGTTGAAAAAAAAAAACAAAACAATGAAAACACAGAAACACTGGACCTTCTAACTTTCCGATTATTGTCTATATCTATCACATTTATTAGCCCCAACATAAAGAAACCCACATAAAAAAATCTGTGCCCAATCATTCATAAATCGCATGCGTGGTATGTTTTTATTTTTTATTTAATTACATCAAAGTAGATTTTCATCTCTATTAATATCTGCATAATTAAGTATTAGCCTACGATTGCACCTCTTTTCTAACAATCTCGTACCTCAATTTTTTATTCGTAATTTAGAACTCTAGCCATATATTTCTCATTGGCCCGATCTATTTCCATTATCTTAGTTGTGTCACGTCGAAGCAAGATTGAGACTGTATCCTCTCATTAATTTTAAATCGCTTGTATAACTTGAAATAATTATATCCTGAGTTCATGTATATCGGTCTCGCCCTGGTTGAATTTCTTTGATCTTAGAACCCGACTGCAGATAGAGTAGTAGAAGTGGAGTGATTAACTCTCTGAATCAGCTTGTAGTGGAGAATATCGATCTCTCTTGAAATTCACTTAATGCAATGTGAAGACAAAAGAGCGTGCTGTCCACACACACAGATGATATACATATCAACCCCTCTTACCTCCCCGAATCTGCAGGTTCTACTATTCTTATAATTACCCAAGCACCAACCGACCTCTGCTAATCCAAAGAGTTGAAGACGTAATTGTCGCAATATGACGAGAGGCCTGCTTGACATCTCAGCCAAAACGTTGAACAGAAGAATCTAATACTCGTGCCGCTTCACGCATAGTTCGAGAGGCATACACTGCGAAGTCAAGCGAATCGATTGCGTCTACAACATCAATCTTCTAAAAAGAAACTAAACTTTGAGTTATCATTCAATAATCTAAAAACAGACAATAATATAAAATCACGTCTGCTCTTTCTAATTTGTTTAAACTAGGTCCCGCTTGAATAAAAGAATTTTAACACTAATTACCTGTGCGGTCTTAAATTAAGTTAACAAAACTATTTAAAACCTTTGGTCGGTTTGATATGATTCGAATGTTTGCGTGCGTTCTTTGAACTGTCAATCCCGTTAACTACTATCATATAAAGCGAGTACATTTTGATTCTGAAACTTCTGTCTGTAAATTCTCGAACATAATAATGCTAAGACTAAATTATTCTTGTTTATCAAGGGGCACATATTATGTATATATTCTCTATGAAAAAGTATTGATAGAGAATAAACATAATACAATTTGCGCCTCCACGAAATGTATTTAGATCTTTCTCTGATCACGTTTTAATGAGTGGCTGAGTTAGCTTAAGGCAATGAAAGCAAAAACGTAAACTGAATATAGCTCCAATCTACCGAAAAACGCGTTCTTTCGCGTGATTGAATTACTGAAATGTAGTAAACCAATTCAAAACTAACATAAGATAATTAAAGATTTTTTAGAAATAATCACAAATATTATAGAGAGTAATACTAAATTATTTGTTTTCAGTCAGATGCGTGTTAGTAAAACGCATACTCTTTTCTTAACGATTAAACACTTTACTTGTGTAAAATTAAAATATACTGTGCAGAACGAGCTTAAACCCTAAATATCAGTAGCAAAATCTTATTTTGTCTGCGGACCTATTATCACAGTTCATCCTCTCCCTTTTGATATGCTAACTACTGTATATTATCCGATCGCGCACCAAATTGTTATCAATGACGATGAAATTTTTGTTATCACACCTCAAGGGGACATTGACTACGGCTTGGGCCCTGAAAAATAAAATGCATGAATTTAGAATCACATTCTCCTTAGTTCATTCAGAATAAGCTTAAGTACACAAGCACTACATTCATTCAGGGACATTATACCATGTTCAATTGAAGGAGCCAACCCCGCGGCGCCTCCTCTCTCCCCTCTCCTGTATTCGACTAGACTTTACTAATTCTGCGTTACTTACGCTTATCCCGGAGTCAAACACTCTTATTCAACACTGGTGTTTGAGCGCATCGCTCAAAAATTTTCTGTGTTGCAGCTAATTCGTATGAAGATTTAGTTACGCTATTTACAGTTTCTACAACAACGAAAATCACAAACAATCCAGTTAGATAATCACACAAACATTACAGGACAAGAAACCTAGTGATTCGTTTCTTAAGGGCTGCGAAATACGCTAAAACGGAAAGGTGAAATGAATTAATGCGCATGATGCGAGCAGCTATCTTCGCTTCGTATGTTCTCGATGGATAAAAGAAAATGTATATGCCGAAATATTAATATACACCCACCTGAATAGCCTGTTTTACATTGTTACCGACTTTTTCCTACTGTTATACATATTTCTAGCAACTCATATTTCTACTCAACAGACAAAGGATAGTCTTAAATGATCTATTCAATGAGCCTATAAATCCACAAAAATAATAAAAAAAAAAACACTTATACCATCAAAAATTTTGACTTTTTATATATTGTATTGAATCCCAGAATATATTACTCGGCATCTTTTTGCCAATATATCGACAGATGCGTATCAACATTTTTCTTTTTCGGAGAAAATAAGAACCGCCTCAAATTTAGCATCTTACTCACGATAACGTCCCTGTTTTCTACGACATTTAGCAATACAACATGGACTAGTCACCTGTGTATAGCCATTTTCGTCGCTATGTTTTGTCTATTTCTACATCGGGTGAAAGCAAACCATCCGCCATCTCTATGGCAGGATCTATTTCATGCCCTTAGACAAAACAAGCCATTCAGCTGCGGTTTTAATAGCCATTTTCACTGTCTTTTCTCCCCTGTTTCTATAGTCATTCAAGGAAATATTATCACGTCCCATTCTTTCTTATCGTATTTCTATAATCAATTCAGCATACAAACCATATGTGGCTCTTTGTTAGCCTATTTTCTAGTCGATATTAGTAGTCGTTTCCAAAATATTCATTCAAGCGATACCAAAAACATACACATACAGGTTTTTCATCATTTATTAGTACGATTCTAATTCACTCAACATAAACAAGCAATGTAGCTCTTATACAACCGATTTCATCGCTACTTATCAATTTTCAATACACAAGACTTACAGGGTTGGAAAAAAGTATGGAATAATTATTATCTATCTCAAGTATTGACTTTCTATGTCACTTTAAGCATTTTATCCAAGTAACTCGTCAATTTTCAAGATTCTTACATTTTGATGTTCAAAAAAGTATCAATGTCCTTTTTAACTATAAAAAAGCAATCAACACACTTAGAAAAATCAGGCTGGATCACACAAGCGCAGAAGCCATAAAAATGAGATTCCACTTGGAATGTCGAAGCCGCGTTAATATAATGAAAATTCGTAACATCACATTGCATAATGAGTTTTACTAAGAGCGCAAAAAAGATTTTCAAGGTGAATGATTCACTACATGTCGAATATGCCTTATACTCGATAATGCTCCATCAAATAGAGTCTCACTTGCATATCGGGATATATATGAACCATCCCTCTTTATTGAACATGATATACGATCAATCAACTATGTGTATGCCCGTTGACCTTCGCGTTTCTTGCCAATCTGTCAGACAGCACGTAGACACGTGATAACCACAATGCTTTTATCAGATAAGTCATTCCTGCCAAACATATATACATACAATATATCTCTGCCAGCAAAGCACTACTAAAATTGAACGCTCTAGTGCAGCACTAATCAAGTTGTTTGGTTGGAATTGACATCTCTCCTAAATCGGGTCTGAGCACTCACCATATCCCACAATGTTTCCCTGATCTAACAATTATAGCTCTCTACGTTTGCATACACATACATACACAGATATGTCACAGTGTTTCTGATGTCGTGATGATGCTTCAGAATCTTAATTAGGCTGTCCATGTCACATCGCTGGACACGTTAGTCGTACTCAAGGAATTCCGTCACCCGTTCGCGCCTCTGTTGCGGAGTGGTAGGCATTTATAGGCGTAGGTAGTCTTGGAAGATAATTCGACGGAAATCTTACAAGCGAATGGGAGCCATTCCGTTTTTGGCAAACATGTATGTGACTTGTCCTGGTTCATATGTGTTGTCTAATTCTCCGAGCATTATAAGATTGCCATATTGTGCTCGACTTAGTGAAAGACGCCCACGTATGGTTGATGCCCACCTCCATCCATACCTTATCTCATTTGCGTGTATGTGCATCAATTCCTTATAGTAGTTGTATGCCAGTCTAATATCTGGACCACTACTCTACTCCGAAGCGCATCTACCCTTGCAAGAGAAAGCGAGCCTCATCGCTGAAGACAATTTCCAGTGAGCAATCTGAAGATGACGATACCGCTGTGCCAACGCAGCGTGCAGTGCGGTGTCTTTGCAGTAGTATCGGTTTCTTACTGGACGTCTAGCAAAAAGACCAGCACTCAAGAGTCTATTGTTCACAAAGTTCCTGGTAACAGGGTAGTTTATGAACCTCATCCACTCCTCTCTCAAATGACTTGCAGACTTCGTGCGTCCATTGGCCAAAGTCTGAAAAGGGATCGGTCTTCCCTTGCTGTGATGACGAGCCACCTGACCTTGGTCTAGGAGTGGTTGTCCCAGTCTCTCGATCACTCCATGATTTTTTGATACTGCCCCCTGTGTCATACCTATGTCAAGAGCATGTCCTTTGCTTCCAACGCCATTGCGCAGGTAATGACCCTGTTGTACTGCCCGTCGCTAAATTGACGCACCTGTTATCAACTTTGTTTGCACAAGTAATGACTACAAACTGCACGTAGCTTTTTCAAAATATACAACAGTGTTATACAAGATGTTCAACACAAATAGAGCAAATCTGACAACATGTGGTTCATTGGTCAGCCTTGTAACATGTTTAACAAATTACGTATCTTTGGTTACAAGATGGAACAATAGACTTCATTCAACACAGTTAATCCGATTTGGATAAATATTAATCACAATGTAGTAGAAACTAGCATTTAAAATCAGACATACTCATCGCAAAAAATATTCCAAACTTAATTCCACCCTGTACTCTAAACTGCTTTTGTTACATGCAGCATTCCATAACCACCCTTAAACAATAAGTTTACTTGTCCGTTTCTCAGCCCTTTGTGCCCTTTTGTATCACTGTCACGCACCGTTTTATTTTTCAAAAAGAGCGAGAAAAGAGAGAGAAATAAGCTAGAAAAAAGCGAGTGGCAAAAGAGGGCTTGCTCACTGTGCTATTATCGACCTGTATTTGGCAGCAGCACTTCAAGCAGTGTCTCAAGCCTCTGATTGGGATTTGTCAACACCACCACTTGAGGTAGCTTTCCTTGTTTCATTCCATATTGTACATGGTATAGTAGAATGTAACCATTATTAAAAGTAGTCATGGCGACATTGTTTATTAACGAAGGAGTTTTTTCTTCTTCAAACGAGTTCAATCATTTTAATAGAAAAAATGCATTATTTTCTTTCCTGTAATTTCACTTCCAATTACTCCTGCCCCTGCTATTCGTGCTGCCCACCCCCGCTTAAAATTTAAATTTTAAGAAATAAGTTCATTGGGTTTATAAGCAGATACATAAACGTATGAAACCTTGATTAATATAAAGGTTTGTTGAATATCCTCAAATATATATTCTTTAATCATTGCTGTAGTTTTTATTATCATTTTTAACTTTCAATTTTGTGATATTAGGTGCAACCCATTTCCCCATATAGGCCTACCATGGAATATAACTTACGTAAATTGTCATTTTAAAAGATTTTTTTTTTTATCAGTGAATAAAATATATAATCACACATATTGTTTATTAATTTTGTCTCATGAAAAATATTAAATCATCATGAACCATAAAAATAGCAATTTATGGAATTTTGATAAACAGCATCAGGGGAAGCTCTTTGCAAGAGATACTTCAAAATTAAACCTATGGATATGAACATATCTTATTATTCTTTGATGGATTTTTCCACAAAAAATTGTTTCATGTATTCTGTTCTTATCAAAACCAATGTGACATTAGGAAGGACGTACACGTTTAAAACAGTTACTAGTGACATTTAAACAAATCAAAATGGAAAGGAAAATGCATGTTGAATAATAACTCACTGTCTATGAAATGTGAAGGGATAAAAAGTGCAAAGATACTATTTTTTAACATTGTAATATCAGGGATTTCTTTTTCATTTGCTTTTATCAATCATGCAGTTTCGAATCATCAGAATCGGGCATTGTTTATGCCAAGAAAGCAAGGAATGCAGAGGAAAAGAAATTCTCCCTGTTGGTGAACTTTGCTTACATCCGAAAACTATCAGAAGGAAGAGTACCTTTGGAAAGAGATCCACCCATTCTTAGATGAGGATAAGGCAAATTGCTTTGCACCTCGTCTTTATGATTTTTTTTGGGGGGGAAGGAACAATAGATGTATGTATTTTCATGTGTGAATAAAATAATTGTTCGATATTACAGAGTACAAAAAGTTTAACATAAACACAAAACGAAAAGAAAGTTCCCCCGATTTCAGATATCAATAATTTTTGAACCAGGAGGAATTTTAAAAATCTAATTATATGTCAATGTAGGGAATTTAATTAGCTACCATAGGACCGAATTTTAGGAAAAATCATCAAGTCATGCTTCAGTGATTAATGGTTGAATGCAAAAATGTCATTTCTTGAAGTTCACAAGCCTAAAATCAAAACTTTGATTTAATGATATCCGACCCATTTTCAGATTGTAAACAATTTACACGTCAGAATGTATGCAAAACGTGCTTCCCAACGTACGGAAACGAAATTTGCGTCAAATTTCACGGTTGAGCGAGCATGCAGCAAAAATTGCCATGGTATAATCGATCAAATGTGAGGGAATCCCTGTTTTGGTAGTGTATGCAACCAATATCCATCCATTCACGGTTGAATGAACCCATCAATCAACCCCAAAATAGGCCATTTTAGAATTACGAAGAGTCATTGTAGTAATTTTATGCACTAGAAAGCATCTCAATAACATTTTTTGGGTTTTATTTATATTCTTTGGGCACGCCCTTACAAAAATATCCTGTGGTATTCCTATGGTATTTCTGAAAGTCCTGTGGTATTCATATAGTATTTCTGAATGTCCTGTGGTATTCGCATGTTATTTCTATGGTCAACACAAGAAGACCATAGGAATACCACCAGAAAAGGCAGTTACCATAAGATCTCATTCACAGCATGCTGTGGTATGGCCAACAAATACCATTGGTATGGTTTGCTGTATGGTTTCTGGCACAAATTCCATATGTATGTATTTCTGTAGTGTTTGGCACAAATACCATATGTATGTATTTCTCTGTATGTTTTCGCACAAATACCATATGTATGGTTTTGCTGTATTTTTTTTTTTAGCACATACCATATGTATGGTTTTTGCTGTATGTTTCTTTTGGCACAAATACCATATGTATGGATTGCTGTTGGTTTGGCACAATACCATATGTATGGTATTCTGTATGTTTTTTGACGAACATATGTATGGTATTCTGTATGGTTTTCGCACAATACCATATGTATGGTTTTGCTGTATATTTTTTGCACAAATACATATAAAGTATGCTGTATGGTTCGTACAAATACCATATGTATGGTATTCTGTTATATATACATGATGTATTTCTGATTTTTGCACAACATACCATATGTATGGTTTGCTAATGTAAGGTTTTTAGCAAACAAATACCATATGATATGATTTTGCCGATGTTTTTTTTGGCACACAATACCATATATGTATTGGTATGTTTTTGCACAAATCCTTCGTATGGTATTGATGTATGTTATTTTTTACACATATACCATATGTTATGGTTTTCTGTAGGTTTTTTTTTGGCACAAATACCATATGTATGGTATCTTCTGTATGGTTTTTTGGACAAATACGATTATGTATGGTTTTTTGGCACAAATACCATATGTATGGTATTTCTGTATTTCTTTTGGCACAAATACCATATGGTATCGTATTTCTGTATTTTTGGCACAAATACATAGTTATGGTATTTCTGTATGGTTTTTTGGCACAAATACCATATCTATGGCTTTGCTGTTGTTTTTTGAAATACTATATGTATGGTATTGTGATGTAGTTTTTTTTTACACACATACACCATATTATGGTATTCTGTACGTTTTTTTTGGCACAAATACCACATGATATGGCACAAATACAATGTACGAATTCAATGAACCGTTAAATTTGCTTACACTCAAACGACACGTGAGCGACGAAATCACTTTTTTTATTATTACTATTTATTTATTTATTTTTTCTACTAGGTTAAAGTTTGAAGCATGTTTCTGCTAGGGATGGGAGCCTCTGTTACAATCGCCCCCGTTTTACAATTATTTCCCGTCTCTCCTACCATCAGGGCGGCGATTTATGTGATGACGGTCAGGGGTGGGGAGAACGGAGACCCCGAATGGAATTATTATATACTCGACGGAATAGCTTCCTAAATTTTGTATACCCAAATCGAAATAGAATGATCTATTTCACATATTATGCAACACTAATGACAATTTTAAGAATAAGTATGGAAACAAACTTACGACCTGAAGACATAGTTAATCGTTTAATTCATTGTATGTATTGTTTGTGAGCGCGAAGCACGAGCTAAAATATTGCTAAAAATAACATTATCTGTATCACTAGCTGATTATCATACCCTTAAAGAAATACAATTCCGAGAGCGAGTGATCTAAAATCAATTAACAATTATTACATGTTTGTAATATGTATTTATATAACGATACGACCTTGAAAACAAAGAATTAAAGAAATTAAAAGTTATTTCATCACATTTGAGGTGGAAATGCAAAATTTATCCAAATTATTTAGAAATAAAACAAAATGTGAAGCATTAAAAATCAAGGGGACATGCCCCATCACCCAAATTTGGAGAGGAATTAATTTACACTATAGATCGGAAAATATAAGCACCCAAAGAGACCATATAATATAGGCTAATATCCAAAGTTCACACATAGAATAACCTACCCCACACATTTTGCCAAAGTTACAATAAAGCGTTGTCATGTAACAAATAAAGAAAAATGAATATAGGACCTGAAGAAAGATTATTAGTTTAATTGATTTCTGGGTGTTTTGTTTGCAAGCGAAGCGCGAGCCGAAAATTTTGCTTTTTAATGACTGAATTTGTACATTTAACGCACACTGTGCCTCTTCGTCTATTAATGTACATATATTTTCTTAGCTTTAAAAATCGAGGGTGGATGACCTCCAGTAAACAAAATCGATGGGGGGGGGGACTCGATCGTCCCCCGTCCACCGGGACGCCGCCAATAGCCTTACCGTTGTGTAGTATTGTCACAGGATATTTTTTTTTCTAAGGGTTTAATTCCTTACAGGAATTGACTAAGCGGTGGATTTGACTAAGTCATCTTGATTACGACGAAATGGAATAATTAGACCAAATGATAATTTACGACGAATCTGATTGAAAAAACATCCACAGGATGAAACCAACGGGCATTATCAAAGCAGGATTATGGGCAGGTTAACTGCTGAAGTTTCGTAGTCGTATGGTATTCCTGTGGTACTTCGTGTGGTACTATGGTAATTAGCTCATTTGCATACAATGTGTTTGTATGCACAAATCAGTATTTTGTGAAGCTTCCCTCATTAACTAGTAATTGTCTGCATATTAATATTTTTTTCTTTTAGGGAAATATATTTCCTAAACACAAAGTAACATCAAGAGCGATAGTTTTGACATTTGCAATATTATGAAGAATTATAGAAAATAACTAACTGTGACCAAAAATATTTTTGCTAAATAGTGGTATATATACCAGTGTATGGTATCCTTGGGTGTCTAGCGGCAGTCATGTGGTAACGGCGTGTGGCATCCCTGAGTTAATGGCATGTGGTGTTCCGGTCGCAACGGTATGTCATAATCCTGGTAAATGTCTGCGGTATTGATGTGTGGTACTAGTTTGGTATAATGCTATTAGGTATTTTGGCTGTATGGTACTTCTGTATGGTATTTTGTGTGGTATTTGTGCCAAAAAGCCATAGGAAATCCTATGGTATTTTGGCTGTATGGTACTTCTGTATGGTATTTTGTCTGGTATTTCTGCCAAAAAACCATAGGAAATCCTAAGGTATTTTGGCTGTATGGTACTGCTGTATGGTATTTTGTGTGGTATTTGTGCCAAAAAACCATAGGAAATCCTATGGTATTTTGGCTGTATGGTACTTCTGTATGATATTTTGTGTGGTATTTGTGCCAAAAAACCATAGGAAATCCTATGGTATTTTGGCTGTATGGTACTTCTGTATGGTATTTTGTGTGGTATTTGTGCCAAAAAACCATAGGAAATCCTTTGGTATTTTGGCTGTATGGTACTCCTGTATGGTATTTTGTGTGGTATTTGTGCCAAAAAACCATAGGAAAATCCTGCGGTATTTTGTATGGTACCGTTGTGTGGTACCACACGATATTTTTGTAAGGGCGTGTCAATGATCCTACGGCATTTATTCAAAAATTCATGCTTCAGTGAGCACGTGAGACTGGAAAAGCCCTTTTCTCACGTACGGACTAAAATTCAAATTCTTACCTTGATTGAATATAACAATTCTTTTCGGTGAGTACTTTGGATTTTATTTTCATAAAAATCCTGATGTTTCCCCTTACAAAAATGTCCTGTGGTATTCCTATGGTATTTCTGAATGTCCTGTGGTATTCGTATGGTATTTCTGAATGTCCTGTGGTATT
>CALNVZ010001659.1:3823-14476 GCA_940671915.1 Paracentrotus lividus
CTTTTACGCAAATATTTTTGTTCCTGTTTTTCAGCTGAATTTTTAATAAAATGAAGTTGTATAATAACATTTGATGTTTGGTAACTTTTCTAAACACTACTACGTGCATGTGAATGATGATGTAAAAAAGAAGGAGTTATAGATCTTATTCCGATAAAGAATTATGATGAGCTAAAAGTCAGGAACAGCAATATAGACAAAAATCAACAATTTGCCACCGTGACTGAGAATCACACAATACCAAACCGCACGGGTGTAATTATGAAAAGCTGATTGTAATGCGATGAGGACTGTGAAGTAGGCGAACAAAAGTGCCAAAAAATGCGCGAACATTTCGATACTTTTGGTTTTGTCTGCTGAAAGCTAGGTCGCAATTGTTATCGGCCTTTCCTATCGTAAGAGTTCAAGCGCAGGGACCACAGGCGTCAATGCACGACGCATAATCGTATCCTGTACGACTACAGATTCTGAGTCCTTCTTCTTTTTCTTTTGTAGTGTCTCCATGATTGCAGTGGACAATAGATTTTTTCCAATTAATCTTTTCTTATTCTTAATTTTATTTTGTTATTATTGTAATATTGTTTTTTTTTTAATCTATTTATATATATATATTTTAACATTCTCTTTCAATCAATTTTGATGTTGATCGGCAGGGCGCACCAATGGCGGATATTTGCGTTTTGCAGGCGCTCGGCTGGAATTAGATATGTTACCAAGCCATGTTTTGTGTTTCACCAATCAGCCCCTCATCGGCAAATGCAGGAGTAGGAGTGCATCCCGCATTATGTAATATAGTTAACACTACAGCTGGGTCAACCTCTCCCCAACAACTACGCCAGTAGTCTACCGATAGCCACCGTCTTAATATCCTCAACAGGATTAGAGGACATACATGGAATATACCCATTCAAATAACGGCGATGCTAATAAGGATGAATGGAGAGTGGACCGGAGCAGTGAAATAATCGGCAAAAACTCTCGAGGAAGGTAAAAAAAAAAAGAAAACAAAAAAAACAAAAAGCGAGTGAATTAAATGTAGGATTTTGGCTTGTAGAAAACAATTCATACATCCGTCAGCATCACCATCGGTTTACACGTCATCGTCATCTAACAAGTAGGTTGGTCCTGCTTTTCAGAATTCCGCACTTTTAAAAATTGCAGGGGTTTCTCTCACTCTTTTATCAACAATTAGCTTCAAGCAAAGCCAATGGCCATATAATTATTGTATGACATATATTATATGTTTTATTTTATATTGTTTATTATTTTTTATTTATTTTTTTTACAAATATTGAAGCAGTGGCTATAAAAAAAGAAACTTGATGTAAATGTTTACGGAGGAAAATCTGATTTAAAATGTCATAAGTAATTATTTGCAAAGTACAATAGAAGTCAAATAGCAAATATTTTGACGTACGAGGTTTTTTTCGTCTCACTTTCATGACTATTAATGGGTGATCTTCTAGATATGTGCCCTTGGTCTTGATTGTTTTTTTTTTTTTTATCTTTGTAGTTCCACCTGCGCCCATCATGTGCAATACACCAAGGACTACTTAAGGGCTCCATCACTTTGTTCTTGGTCTACTCCTTTACCAACCGCAACATCCAAATGGCATACATCCCAGAAAAATATGGGTCATTCGTACCAGGAGATTGTAATTCTGATGTTGAATAGTGGGCTACGCCTTCGATCGAAGTACTATCTGATGGAGTACGAAGAAGAAATATACCATCAGTTGTACTTTTGCCACCCAGAGAACAATTACGGTTACTTCAGGTAAGAACGTTTGTTAGTGGGTCAGAATCCCTATATAGGGGTCACTTTCAAGACAAAAATTGCGAACCGCATGAGCGTCGACGTGCGCTGGAAAATGGTAAAAGCGTTGTCACGGCGTCCGAAAAACAGAAGCCGGCGCTTTCTGTGGATGCGCATCTTTGCACACTATGTGTGTGAATGACTCGGGGGGGGGGGGGGTTGTTGAGCCCTAATATTGTAAAATCGCCCACTAATGTAAAAATGCCCTCAAATGTCACAACACGTCAACGCACAAATGTAAAAATTGCTCAAATGTCACATTACACGGATCTTCAACGCAGAAATGTAAAAATGCCCTCAAAATGTCACAACAACTCAACCACAAATGTAAAAATTGCACTCAAATGTCCACAACACGTCAACCACAATGTAAAAATGGACCACTAATGTCATAAACATGTTCGACCACAATGTAAAAAGTTTTCAAATTTTAACCACTAATGTCTTGAAACATGCAACCGCAAATGGTAAAATTCATTCATGTAGTCAATAATAATCGCGGAATGTGAACAAAACATTTTTTTTTTTATTACAACACCATGCAGTACTTCCAATAGATACAGTATGCACACACATGCACACACTCCACACAGGCACATACATACCACATCGACATATCACACACATACACAACCCCACATCGCATAACGTTTAAACAGGGCGGAGTGTCCAGCGTAACAAGATTACTGGTAATGTTTAATCAATATCTGGCTAGCTGGTGTGTAAAAATCGGCATGATCGCAATATGGTTATGCGGTGATTGAACAACACAATAAAATAGGCACATTTTGAAAGTCACTGGAAGTCCCCTTTTTTAAGATATAGGAACTAGCAAAAATGGGTAAATGTCTTTTTGGAGGCATGTTATAAAAAGTGTCTTGTTTTGTGTTATGTTATTATATGAAAGCAGCCTGCTATGTCCATCAATCGTGGAAGTGTTTGACGGAAAATTTTATGGAAAATGCCATTCCCAGTCTTTTCAACAAATTCAAGCCTGAGGCCAAAAGTTATGGCGTTAAACAAAAGCAATTTTTTCTTGAAAACTATGCCCATCTATGCACATAACTGTCATGAACTATGGTGAGTAGGAGTCTGAAAAAGTATCGTGCATGAATCCCTATGAAGGGGGGGGGGCAGGGTTGCATGTCCCCCAGGCTCGATTCTACAAGCCTTTCTTCAAGGAAGCCTATGGGGGGAGGGTCGTTTCGGCATGAATGGACGCTTTATGCCACACAGGTTGGTAGGGCTATACGGGCGATCAACAAAGACTCCATAATACGCAAGTATTTGCTTGAAGACTAAGCGAAAGTTACAATTTTTGCACCCCACAAAGGAAAAAAAAAAGAATGCCCAAAAATGGTTTGCAATAAATTTTAGATAATTCCATCCATACCCCGTCTTTTTTTAATCTCTTGTTTTATAAACACAATGAATGATGCAGAAACATAGGATGAATGGAATGGAAACATGAATACTAATATAGAGCATTTTAAAATCTTTCTAATAGCTATGTATGTATGGCTTGATCAAATCGTAATTGAAACATTTTTGTTGGCCATTTAGCAATCCAATTCGTCATTGTTATAATACTATGTGATGAGTTTATAACATTTGTGGGTGACATGTTAAGCATTAGTGGTTAAAATGAAAACTTTTTACATTTGTGGTCAACATGTTATGAACATTAAGTGGTCATTTTCACATTTATGGTTGACATGTTGTGACAATTTGAGGGCATTTTTTACATTTGTGGTTGATGTGTTGTCTCACGATTTGAGGCATTTTTTAACATTCGTGGTTGACGTGTTGTGACATTTGAGGGAAATTTTTACATTTGTGGGTTGAACGTTTGAGACATTTGGAGGCATATGAGGGCATTTTGTACATTAGTGGGCGAATTTTACATTTGAGGGCTCAACAGGGGGGGGGGAGTCAAATAACTCCCACCGCAAGTAGCCCCAAGGCAGTACCCCCCACCCCCCCCCCCCCCCGCCGTTGTGTTATCCTCGCGGCATGTCTGTGAAGGTATGTGTACATGACTATAATATTTAAGCTCAGTTATTGATTTTGTAAATATGCTTTTGTGATGTTCATGTTTGATTTTGTATGTCATATGATTTTGTAAGGATATTCATTTGTTTTTGTTTTCTCTGTGCATGATAATCCAGGTTGTGGATTTTATATCAATAAATTGAATTGGAATTTGAATTTGTACCCCTTAGAAGTGCCTCAGTCATAACCGAAATCAAATACCCTCAGACCGTCCCAGTCAAGTATCCCAAGTCCACTACACCCTAGACGGGAACTACCTCATAGCTTCATCCACCCCCGCGGACAGGGCAAAACCCGCTCCCGCTCAGTAAAGGACTTTAAGACAAGATACCCACAGTCAAACTTCAACCCCCCTCCCATAAAATATCCCTCAGAAAAGAACCCCATCAAGTACCCCTCCTCTCCCCCTGCAAGTATTGCCCGGACAAGAACCCCCCCCGCCTCCGCCGGTCAAGTAAACCCTAGTCAAAATACGCCCAGACAGTAGTCCCCCCCCCCCCCCGGGCAGTCAAGTACACTCGAGGGCAATCCACCTCTATCATCTACTCCTCGGAAAAACTATACTTGTCCGGGGTAATGGTCCTTGGGTATGGTTTCCGAGAGGGTGCTTTGTCCTAGGTAACTTAGAAGGGAGGTAATCATCCTCGAGGGGTCCAAGGGGGGGGTGGGGGGGTGGGTTGTCCAAAGAGGGTTTATCCCTAGGGTGGTTGACCAGGGGTGGGGTCTTTAGTACGGTATAGGATATACTCCTTGGTAAATTTGGTCATAATCTCATATCTTTATGGAACTCTACTATATCATAACACATTTATTTTCATTTGTATTAGTGAACAAACTGTTAATGGAGTTGGTCAAGGTACTTTGGTCGGAGCAATAAATGCCGAACTATTATATCAGGTAAAATAAATATAAGAATATCTATTGTCGATAAACATAATTGCTAGTGGTAAATTTTACTTTTCTCATATAAAAATACAAACGTGCATATTCAAATGAGTTGAATGAGTGTAATTTTGCGCTGTTTTAATTACTTTTCCTTCTTTATACTGTCTTCAATGTTGTAAAAAATAATTTCAAATGTAGGGAAAATCATGCAGTTTGTTCCCTTACTATATCATTTTTAGACAAATACTATATTTTATGTAGGAAGAAATTTGGATAGGCCTACTAAATTAATTTTACACACCCTTGTGAAAACATATGCAAAAAAAAGGGACAACGAATGAATATTGATTGTGTACATGCATAGGCTTTTTCCATTGTTGACCTCGTTTATTCAGATGCTTGATTGGTAAAAAATGACGAAGTACATTTATGTCCTCCTTGAAGAAAAAAAATATGTGCTGAATTTTCATGGGCCAAATTCATAAAACTTAATTAAGTATACAACTTGCATCTAAATTTAAAAATTATAGAAATAATAGATAATAGAATGGTGAAGTAGTGTAAGGCCTTGATCCAAGCAATATTCCCTCATTATCGTTTTTTCGCATATCCAGTCTTAAATGATGGTTACAAAAGAAGGTAATTTATTCTGTTTTAATCATGCATGTGCTCTCTGTCCTTTCTATGTGACAGGTGTGGTACCAGGATACCAGTAGATTAGGCCTGTGGTAGGGGGCGGTGATAGAGGGGGGACCTCTGCTCTTATCATACTCTTAATTTTTGTTGCGGTGTTCTATAGAAGGTAAGTAATAAGCATCATTAATTTTGGATAGGATGACCAACGTTTGAGAAATCCTATTTCTTCTTTTTGTTATGTTCCGAAGTCAACTAAATATAATAATCACATTAAAGGGTGAAGTAGATCATGTTCTATTTAAATAAGATAATCTACATATTAAGCAATTTTTGGCTATTTGGGGTAAACACTAATTTTTGTTCTTGGGTTTTTCTGTTTTGTTTGTGTTTTAAATGTACATGCAATAATCTAATCTGCCACACTCAACCCAAAATGAGGTTACAGGTAGGAAAGAAGTTTCATATGATGCTCATATCCTCTCTTTAGGGTAAGCTATGGGCTAAAGCCGGGTAATAATAACGAGATTGTTTTTTGCGGCATTTGAAGTATAATTGCGTCATCGATAATCATTATGATATTCACCTCCCCTCCATGTCATTGATGAATTTGTGTTTATTATGAATTTTTTTTGTGATAATTTATTCTTCCAGGAGGAACGAATCACGGTACTATGAAGGCTGAACCTCCGCAACTTCTAAAACCACGCATTAGCATTGAAAAGTGGCCTCTCCGCAGTATCGAAAAGCCCGACATTGTCAAGGCAAAGCCGAACCGCCACAACTATACATCTCTCAACCCTGATGAGCCCATACATATCAAAGGCAATAGATTGTTCGGCCCTACATAAAGGGACCATGCTGAGACGACCCATACCTAACCTAGATCCCCTACTCCTGCAACGCATGCTGACTTAGATTCGCTCCTGAACACCCATGTATAGGTACCAATAGTAGTGTGTGTACACACAAAGTAAATTGTGCATTCAGGCCCAGAAACTAGGAATTTTTACGAAAGGAGATAGGGGGTGCGGTCGAAATCTGAAAAATTTGATCTTTCTGAAGTATCATTAATTTTTTCGCAAGCGGGCGTAGCGCAGCTTTTAAATTGTTGACTTAATATGATGCATTTCTTTTAAAAATAATGTGAAAGCTGCGGAAGAGAAAAAGGAAATTTTGGTATTTATCCTGAAAAATGAAAGAGCAGCCTTAAAACATGCGCCGTAGCTCTAGTTAAAATTGTTCTGTTACAGACGTCAGAGCGGACCTGCCTTGGGTTTTTGTAAGTTTTTGTTTTTTGTTTTTGTTTTTCAATTCTAGCTCGTAAAAAAAAAAATTAACATGTGTGATGGCCTTTTGTTTTTCCTCATTATTGACGCTCAAAGCACGGCAAATTAAAAAAAAAACATTTTGCAACAAAGCCTTTTTTCCAAGTTATATCATCTTAAACAATTCTATAAAAAAGAAAAAGAAGAAAAATAGAATAATGCAAGTAACGAAACAAAAAGCATTCCCCTTTTGAGAAGAATTTTATATCGTTTTGTAATTTCTTCTGAAAATGATATCAACCCCGCACGGCTCCGCGAGCCGAAAAGATTCCATGAAGGGAAGACTGGGAGCAAAGTTTTTTAATCTTCGTTTCTTGGCATCACTAATTCAAATTAACTTGCAGCTTTTTTTGTCTAAAAGTGGGGGTTTTTCAGCTTTTATTTATTTTTTTTCTGTTGTAAGCGGACCCCTGCTGATAGCGGGAGTTCGTTCGACGCCTCCCCTGTTGTGGGCCTTTGCAGGGACCATATTGCATGATTTTGCTATGATATGGATTGGATGGACGGAACATAATCACAGTGACTGTGACATTCTATACGCAGACTGATACCGACAGTAATAGTCACAATCTTTTGTTTTTTTTTTTTTCTTTTTTTTTTAATTATAATTAGAACAGTATCCATTAATGAAAACAGGTATAATAATATTTCATTTATTAGGTAGTCCAAATTTGTTTGTTGAATTGGTAACGTTATCAATCAATACCTTTAGAATCTAAAGGTAACTAGTCAGATTAATTTCGTTTTCTGTTTTGGAACGGAAAAAGCAAAATCGGAATGTTGGGCAAAATCTGATTCTGAATTTTGGTGAAAAAATAAACAAATATTGACACCTCCTTCTGATTTCCTTTTTTCGTTTTTCCGTCCCTCCAACGAATAAAACGGAATTATCTGAATAGTACCGTTTTAAATATTTTTCTGTTTCTTTTTCCGTTTTGGCGTGGGGAGCCATGAACAAAGACATTCGAAAGGGGAAGAGAGGACACTCGTTACCGGGCAATGTAAACGCTCTAAATTAAGTGGATGTATTTAAACATGTACAACCTCATGGAGCGGCTTTTATAGGAAATCTTCAATGTGCGTCCCTTTGTTGCCGCCCTGAGCCTTGAAATCGCGCTAACTGGCAAAACCTGTCGAAAGTCCAAGCGGGGGGGGGTGCAGTTACATGGGGATTACATTGGAAGCCCAAAATTGAAATGTCAGTATTTTTGGCATGCACGACGTTGTTTTCTATACGTCACGCCAGAAAAACAGCTAATAAGCCGGCTTTCAAAGTATATGAAATTGTGCGTCCCTTGTGCCCCTGCCTCTGATCCGCTACTGCAGAGCCCTGTCAAAACTTCCTCTCTCTATTTTTTTTTTTTTTTTTTTTTTTTTTGGGGGGGGGGGGCTCAGTGGCGAGAGTTAAGAAGTGACCAAAATTATTTTCAGAATTTGGCAGACCGCAATATTTTTTTTACTACATCACGCCAAGACGTGCGAAGCAAAAAGCTACAGTCAATATTTTACACGTCAAGTTTACCACGCGATTAAGGGGGGGGGGGTCGAGCGGGGAGCGGCCCCATACCAAACATTTTAGAAAAAAAGTTCCTTGATTTGGGGCCTTGGCCTTTTCTCCCTTGGTAATTTATTTTATTATTATTTTATTATTATTGTTTATTTTTTTATTTTTATTTTTTTGCTTTTAAGATGCATGATGATGACATAACCCAAGTAATGTCTTATCCCTACCCCTATATGGGTGAATGATCTTTTGGCTTGCCGATGGACCAAACATAAAACGCATGTCTCCCACCCCCCCCCCCAAGACCACCCCTTATCGGGGCTCGGACCCAACGGTGAAGTGAAAACATGATGTAACGTTTTTTTGGGCTTTTCTGGCGTGACGTATATAGTCAGGCAGCTAGCTCATGATTGGTTATGCTGAACGAAGGGTACCAGTAGTAGAAGTATTGGAAATATATGGGGAAGAATCCCACATTTAACTAAACCCAACATCTGGCAGTGCATCTCTGGGCTGCATTAGGATCCCTACAGGCCGGGGCGTCCAAAATAAAGTGCCCATTTTACAAAAAATTTTAATATTCTGAATAAAAATAGCAGAATTCATTTTCTAAACACCACTACCTTTGGATGTCAAAAAATAAAGAGTATTACATTGTCTTAACGCTTGTGTCATTTTTGAAGAATCAGACTGAAATCGAAAACATGAAGTTTTGAATGAAAGAAATGTTTTTTTTTCCTCACTTTTTTTAACGCAAATATTTTTTGTTCCCTTTTTCAATAATTTTTAGATAAATAGTTTTGTATAAAACATTGATGTTTTGTAACTTTTCTAACAAAAACTACCTACGTGCATGATGAATGATGCTGTATAAAGAACGGGAGTTATATCTTATTCCGATAAATGATGATGCTAAAGTCAGGAAACGCAATATAGACAAAAATCAACAAATTCTGCCTGTATCGAAGAAAGAAATCCATCACCCGTACGTGTATTAGGAAAGGCTCGATACATCGATAGCTTTAGCAAGACAAAAACAAGTATCGAAATGTTCCGCATTTTTGGCACTTTTGTTTGCTCTACTCACAGCCATCGCATACAATCAGCTTTTCATAATAACGTGCGGTATTGTGTGATTCTGCAGTTCACGGCGCAACATTGTTGATTTTTGTCTATTTGCGTTCCTGACCTTTAGCTCATCATTTATCGGAATAAAGATATAACTCCGCTTCTTTTTACAGCATCATTACATCACGTAGTAGTTTTTTAGAAAAGTTTACAAACATCAATGTTTTTATCACTATATTAAAAATTATTGAAAAAGGCAACAAAAAATATTGCGGTAAAAAAAGTGAAAAAAACATTTCTCTCATCAAAACTTTCACTGTTTTCGATTTCAGTCTGATTTCAAAATGACACAAGCGTTAAGACAATGTAATACTCTTTATTTTGACATCAAGTTAGTGTGTTTAGAAATGAATTCTGCTATTTTATTATTCAAAATATAATTTTTTGTAAAATTGGGCACTCCATTTTTGGACGCCCCCGGCTGTAGGGACCTAATGCAGCAGAGATGCACTGCCAGACGTTGGGTTTAGTAAATGTGGGATTCTTCCCCCATATATTCCAATACTTTTACTACTGGTCCTTTTCGTTCAGCTAAACCATATCATGAGCTAGCTGCCTGACTAATAGGGAAACGTGTGCATGCCAAAATCTGACATTTCAATTTTGGGCTTCCCAATGTAATTCCCATGTAACTGCACCCCCCCCCCCCCCCCCCGTTTTGGACTTTCGACAGGTTTGCAGTAGCGGGATCAAGGCCAGGGCGGCAGGGACGCACAATTGAATTTCCTATAAAGCCGCCGCTTAT
The DNA here is from genome assembly GCA_940671915.1 of Paracentrotus lividus. Lineage (NCBI taxonomy): Eukaryota > Metazoa > Echinodermata > Echinoidea > Camarodonta > Echinidae > Paracentrotus > Paracentrotus lividus. The sequence continues at coordinate 13,915 of CALNVZ010001659.1, forward strand.
GAGCTGTACATGTTAAATCATCATTAATTTAGAGCGTTACATTGCCGGTATACGAGTGTCTCTCTTCCCTTTTCGAATTTCTTTGTTCTGGCTCCGCAACGCAAACGGAAAAGGAAACAGAAATTATTAAACGGTACTATCAGATAATTCGTTTTTCTGGTTTTTGGAACGGAAAAACGAAAAAAGGAAATCAGAGAGTGTTCAATATTTCTGTTTTCTCAATTACAAATCAGAATCAGTTTTGCCCAATATTCCGTTTTTGCTTTTCCGTTTCCAAAACAGAAAAACGAATTATCTGATAGTACCTTGATTCTTTAGAAAGAAAAAAAAAAAAAAAAAAAAAAAAAAAAGAGAGAGGAGTTTTGACAGGTCTGCAGTAGCGGATCAAGGCAGGGGCACAAGGGACGCACATTCATATTGTGATGAATATTCATGTTACTAAGAGATTGTAATAAATATTCATGTTGCCAAAGCCAGGGGGCCTTGTTTCGTGAGTCTGAATAAAGAGAGACATATGTTAAGTTTCAAGGTAAAGATTGCGTATTTTTATTCATTTATGTGT
>CALNVZ010001659.1:19553-41771 GCA_940671915.1 Paracentrotus lividus
AAAAAAAAAAAAAAAAAAATCATAATAAACACAATCATCAATGTACATGGAGGGGAGGTGAAAATCATGATTGTAGATTTATATTGCGCACTTATACCCAAATGCGTATAACAATCTCGTAATAATTATTACCCGGCTGTAGCCATAGCTACCCTAAAGAGAGATATGAGCATTCAATGAACTGCTTCCTACCTGTAACCTCACTTGGGTTGAGTGTGGCAGATTTTAGATTATTGCATGTACATTAAAAACACAAACAAAACAGAAAAACCAAGAAAAAAAATGAGTGTTTACCCCAAATAGCCAAAAATTGCTTAATATGTAGATATCTTATTATAGAACATGATCTAATTCACCCCTTTATGTGATTATTATATTTAGTGACTTGGAACTAACAAAAAAGACGAAATAGGGATTTCTCAACGTTGTCATCCTATTCCAAAATTAATGATGCCTTATTACTTACCTTCTATAGAACACCGCAACAAAAATCAAGAGTATGATAATGAGCAGAGGTCCTATCACACCCCCTACCACAGCCCCTACTGGTATCCTGGTACCCACACCTGTCACATAGAAAAGGACAGAGAGCACATGCATGATTAACAACTAGAATACGATTAACCTTCTTTTGTAACCATAATTAAGACTGGATATGTGAAAGAAACGGATAATGAGGGAATATTGCTTGGATCAAGGCCCTTCACACTACTTCACCATTCTATTATCTATTATTTATATATATATTTTTAAATTTAAGATTAGTTGTATACTTATTAAGGTTTTATGAATATGGCCCTTGAAATTCGGCACATATTTTTCTTTCCTTCAAGGAGGACATAAATGTACTTCGTCGATTATTACCAATCAGCGTCGGATAAACGACGTCAACAAGGACAAGCCTACGCATGAACACAATCAATATTCATTCGTTGTCCATTTTTTATTGCATATGTTTTCACAAGGGTTGTTAAATTAAATTTAGTAGGCCTATCAACTTTATTCCTACATAATATATATATTTTCTAAAATATAACAGGGAATAGAACGTCATGATTTCCTCCTACATTCGAAATTATTTTTACAAAATGAAGACAGATATCATGAATATAAAGAAGGAAGAGTCATTGTAAACAGCGCAAATTATACTGATTCAACTCATTTGAATTATGCACGTTTGTAGTTTTTATATCGATAACTAAAATTGACAACAATCATGTTTATCGACAATAAAATATTCTTATATGAATGTTTACCTGATATAATAGTTCTGGCATTTATTGGCTCCGACCATGTACTTGACCCAACTCCATTAACAGTTTGTACCTAATACAAATGAAAATAAATTTGTTATGATATAAAGTAGAGAATCATAAAGATATGAGATTATGAACATATCATACCAAGGATATATCTATATCGTATCAGACATCCACCCCTGGTCAACCACCCCTAGGATAACTTTATAGGACAACCGACCCCTTTAGTCAGTTAACCTCGAGAATGATTACCTACCTTCCAATTTTACCCTAGGACAAACACCCTGTGGGAAAAATACCCAAGAACATTTACCTACCTCGGACAAGTAACTCCTGGCCAAGTAGCCCCAGACAAGAGTCCGGTTGGTACTTAGAGTCAGGTGGTAGCTTGAACTGGGGGGGGGGGGTATGGAGTTGAATGCGGGATAGTTTCCGAGGGTAGATGATGAGAGGTGGTTCCCCTAATGTGTACTTGATTGCGGGGGGGGAATACTCGTCCCGCGGGCACTGACTGGGAGGGGAGTGTGCTCTTCCCGGGGGGGGGGGAGGTACTTGACTGTGCAATACTGGCGAGGGGAAGGGAGGTATTTGCCGACTGGGGGTCTTTTCTGAGGGATATTTGATTGGGGTTGTAGTTGACTGTGGGGATCTTGTCTTAAAGTCCTTAACTGCGGGAGGGTATTACTTGTCCGGAGGTGGGCGACTATACACTCTAAAAAAATGAGTAAAATCTTACCCAATATTGAGCAAAAGGTAACTCGCGATGAAATTGAGTAAAAATATTACTCATGCGTTGAGCTAAATGTTACTGACTAAAAATATTACTCATGCGGTTGAGCTAAATGTTACTCAGAAAAAGTAACTTTTAGTCATCTATGTATCATTCCTAATCCTAGCTTCGAAAAGGAGTAAACCTTATAACCATAGTTACTGCAAGTTTTTTGACTCTGTTATAGATAATTACTCCGTTGGAGTAAAGCATTAGTTTTACTCCGTTGGAGTAAAGCATTAGTTTACTCATTTTCTTGCGAGTAACCTTTTTTTTTTTTACAGTGTATGAGGTAGTTGCCTAGGGTGTAGTGGACTTGGATACTTTGTCTGTTTTTGAAACTTCCGGTGTGCGTTGACTGCGGGGGGGGGGGCGGATACTCGTCCGGCGGGCACTTGACTGGAGGGGAGTGTGCTCTTCCGGGGGGGGGTACTTGACGTGCAATACTGGCGAGGGAGGGAACTTGCCGACTGGCGGTCTTTCTGAGGGATATTTGGATTGGGGGGGGGGGGGGTTCTAGACAATTACCGCGGGAGAGGGGCGTGGTTCTACAGTGATGCAATTACCCCCCGGACAAATTACCCCCCGGAAAATTACCCCCGAGGACAATTACCGCCCGAGGACAATTACCCCCCCGACAATTACCCGGACAATTACCCCCCGACAATACCCCGGACAATTCCCGGACAATTACCCCGCACAATCCCCCGAACATTACCCCCAGACAATTACCCCCCCCGGACAATAACCCCCAAGGACAATTACTCCGGACAAGTACTCCCTGGAAAATTACCCCCCCCCCCCTCCTCCGGCATCGATGTTGGAATCAAGCAGCGCACATTTGAGTCTCGCCCGTCTTGCATGTTTTCGAATTATTTTCTACTTTCTATTTTGTATTCCTCTTCTCTCTTTTCTTTTTCTCTCTCTCTCTCTACTCTCTCTTTCTCTCTCTCTCACTTTCGTCTTTTCCTTGTTTTTATACACTTTTTTTTTTCATTTTCCCTTTTCCTTCCCAATATTCCAGATTAAGATGTGGCTTTATAACTTAATAAGTTTAATAACTTAATAAGTTAATAACTTTAAAACAAAGATACAACACAAAACAACCTTGTAATTTTACCATTTAGGGTGATAGCAATTAAACGTCAAAAAGAAGGAAATTACGTACCAAAATTCTATGTAAACGATATGACATAATCAATAGAGTGTTTTTCTATACTCCATAAATGAGCAAAATAAGTGAAAATATAAATTAAAGCCCAATGTCAATTTATGGAAAAACAAGGTTAATCGTAAAATCTAATACACACAATTATTATTTTTCACTTATTTGTTTAATATTTATAGAGTCATTAATTATGGCCTTTATGACCGCAATAGAAAACCATGATTTCAGACGAAGGATTTTGCAGAATCCACCGTCAAGAATCGGCCAATAAGTTTTGATTGATTACACCATAATGTGGTTACTGTATAAAACTATCGAGAATTGATAATTGTTAATGACAAAAACAACGTAGTATGCTCCAAACAAATTTATTGATTTTTATCGAATTTTATTGTATCACATAAATGAAATCAATTAATTAGGCCTGACAAAATATGAATAAATAATAGATATATGGAATTGGGAAGAAATGAAGTTATAAAGTAATTTGCAGCTTGTACAAGACCGCTTCGTCTGATGTTGTGTTGCTCTCCTTACAGGTTCTTACAATAAACATTATATAAGCATTTCATGCTTCAATATTGCCGATTGGACAATTAATACAACTATCTTTATTAATTTTTTTCACGTGGTTACGGCTTCGGGGGGGGGGGCAGTTGTCCTTGGCAAATTGTCCGGGGTAATTATCCGGGGGTAATTGTCTTGGGTAGTTGTCGTCGAGGGTAAATTGTCCGGGGTAGTTGTCTTCGGTAGTTGTCCTCGGAGGTAGTTATCGGTTGGGGGTGATTGACTCGAGGGGGTAGTGTGTCCGGGGTTAATTATCCAGGGGTAATTGTCTTGAGGTAGTTGTCGTCGGGGGTAATTGTCTGGGGTAATTGTCCTCGGGGATAATTGTCCGGGGGTAATGTCTCTTGGGGGTAATTGTCCTCGGGGGGTAATGTCCTCGGGGTAATTGTCCGAGGGTAATTGTCGGGGGATATTGCCGGGGGTAATTGTCCTCGGGGTAATTGTCCTCGGGGGGTAATTGTCCGGGGGTAATTGTCTGATACGATATGGGGGTTGTAGTTACTGTGGGGATCTTGTCTTTAAAGTCCCTTAACTGCGGGAGGGGTACTACTTGTCCGGAGAGGTGGGCGACTATATGAGGTAGTATGCCTTAGGGTGTAGTGGACTCGGGATACTTTGCTGGGGGTATTTGATTTGGGGTTATGACTAAGGGCACTTGTTCAGGGGTAACATGCCGAAGAATAGCTTGACGGTGGGAGGTGGGGAGGGGGGGGGGGTTATGTTCTAGGAAGCGCATCCGCAAAAAAAAGCGCGCCGGTCTGTTTCGACCTTCCGGTGCGCGTTGACGACGCTTTCAGCTTTTTAAATTTGACCATGTTTACGCCATTTAGGGTCAATTTCCAGCGTACGTGGACGCACAAGGGTAGCAATTTTGTCTTAAAATGACCCCTAGGGATTCTGACCCACTAAAACGTCTTACCTGTATTACGTAATTATTCTCAGGTGGCAAGTACAATATGGTATATTCTTCTTCGTATGCATCTGATAATACTTCTATCGAAGCGTAGCCAACATCAACATCAGGGTTAATCTCCTGGTATCGAATGACATATTTCTGGATGTTGCCATTGATGTTGGGTGGTAAAGGAGTAGACCAAGAAACAGTGATGGAGCTTAAAGTAGTCCTTGGTGTATTCACATTGATGGGCGCAGGTGGAACTACAATTGCAGAAAAGTAAATAAATGGGTAGCAAACAATAAAGAATGGCTGCACAAATATGTGCGAAATCATTCATGAATTTAGTCCAAAATTTAACGATAAAAACTCGTGCGTATATATATATATATATATACACAGATTGCATTAAAAAATGGTACAGTCGTGATCAAGATAATGTGAAATCTTCTCAACTGATGTGTGCATGTGGTACCAAATTAAAGCCAAAAGAGTCTCCTTGTTGATGAACTTTTTTTTTCAAATAACATGATTTGGTAGAACAATAGTTATACTAATTTTTGTGTAAAGACATGAGAATTAGGTCTCCACAAATGCGTTGGGTTTTTTTTTTTTGGTGTTCATTTTGGCGGCTTATGTTTTAAACCTACACAATGGCATGGCACGGCGTGCTCGAAATGAATTTTTATTGATGGTAGAAAACTAATCATATCTTAAGATCTGCAGCACCAAATAAGATGGAAAAAGTTTAGAAGAAAGCTTATTTTTCCTACTTTATGGATATCAAGCATAACCACGTTGTGATTAATCTTCCTACAATTAAAAAAAGAAAAAAAGAAATAAAAAATGTTTCCCACCTGAACCATTTTATATGTAACAGACTGTATATACAGTTGTCCGCAAAATTGTTCATACCCCTGTTGCTGTCTTAGTTTTTTATTTGTGCTTTTAACTGAATGTGTTTCCTCATTTTTTTTTGTGATCAGTGTGCTACCAACAACTAAACAAGTAAGAAAGTTTGAAATTTTGAGAAATTTGGTGTTCCAGGGGTATTTTACTAACAAATTTATGAAAAATACCTTGTTCATAATTATTCATACCCCAGGGGTACCCGGTTAAATTTCTTATCATATATCCACTAATAAAAATATTTTTCTTCAAATAACTATCTGAAATAGTTTTTGCAAGAGTCCATTGCCTTTCTTCATGGCTTCTGTAGGGTCTGTCCCACGTGTCCAATGGAAAACCTCCAGGCCGAGTCAGGTTGCATGGTCTTTGAGCCATCCTGTGAGTCTTTAGCGCCCCGACCCTTTTCTGGTGATCCTCTTATCAGGAATTTGAATTTTTCACTTAGGAACATTCATATCGATGTTATTTAATTAAAATAAACACTCTACCCACATTTTCTGATCCCTTATGTAACACTTCAGAGCTTCTTCAATAAACACCAGGGCCCGTATTCCATAAACTATACTTAAGCAATTTTGCTTAAGTCTAAGTATCTTTTCTTAGAGTTTGTCCAGGAAAAAAAATTCTTAGCTTTTATTCCAAACTCGTAAAGCACTTTGTCTGAGCTCAGAAAGCAGTAAGCAAAAGTCTTAATTCTGTTAATATTGTCATGTTTAATTTGTGGCCTCAAATGAGCTTGCCATATAATCAACATCCAAGTTAAGCCACTAGGTAGTAGGCTTAAAGTTAGGATAAAATTTGCTTTTCTAATGTGCATATTTGAAGGCGCAACTCCATCTAAGATGTTCAACTTAGCCCAATTCAAGGAATTTATGCTCAACTGTCAAAAATAGGCTAAGAAAAAATACTCTTAATTAAAACAAAACATTATTTCAGCAAAAAAAAAAAAAAAAAAAAAAAAAAATCTTAAGTTTCATGCTTAAGTCTGACATTTATGGAATACGGGCCCAGATTTAAAACACTTTGGAAAAAGCTTCCCTGGGCATGACAAAAATTGCAAGGGGTCTCTTCAAATTGCCAAAAAGGTATATTGAGAGGCCTACAATAACCCACAGGTCACGACCAAGGTCCGAATTGGCCGAATTACAAATTTTGTTACAAGATAAAAACATAAGATAACGTATACAATATAAAATAAAATACATGTACATAAAATTATATAAAAGGCGATATTGAAACAAAATTATATAATAACCGACAATTCATAGATATAGTGTTAACATAAACAAATAAAGAAGAATAGATAACAACATAGATTACATGTAGGCTAAAAGTATTGATACGATTTTGCTAGGTTCGGCTTATTTGGAAATTAAAGGATAAAACAAAATGTTTACGTTTATACCAGTGTAAATTACAGATTATGAATATGGAATTAATAATCAGATTATATAAAAATTAGGTTTGAGGTAAATGTCTTTAAAGTAATAAAGTAATTATTGTTTTCCTGTTCTAGTTTACGACGGAGTTATAAACTTCATAGATAAACATATAGAAATTAAGGATTTAATCATTTGCATACTATTGAAAGAGAAATATGAGTGTATAGTAGTCAAACATAATTTAAGTTAATTATAAATATAGTGATATCTGCATAATTATGCCCAAATTGATACATTCGATAAAAATATGTAAATTGTGTGGAAAAAAAATTAAAAGAGGCTATAGTCATAGTTATTAATATTGTCGTCATCTGGGTATTGCAATAGAAATTACAGATTAGGTTACAAAGCATTACGAAAAAGGAGTAATTTTTTTAATGTATTTCATGTATCATTAAATGTATCATTAACCTAAAAGGCTTTCCTGCAGTTTGATACAAATACTTATACATGTACTGATAATTGATATAAACCCAGTTCAAATTAGATACAATTGAGTTGTTATGGGCTCTTCTCACCTCTTCGCTAGGACATTATTCCGTTTGGTTGTTATTCAACAGTCTAACCCAGTACGGGATTGCGCTCTTTTTGTAACACTCAGTTCTACTGCACACATCAGTGTACATACAATCATTGCGTAGAGATCTTTGGTGGGCAACTGCTCGAGTTGGAGGGAGCCAATCATGAAACCGCGAAGAAGGTAAAGTTAGACATTTGGCTAGTTCCATGCAGAGGCTGTCTCTCCGTTTCTCTAGAGTAGGGATGTTGAGTACCGAAAGGAATCAAAGACCATATGGATAAGTCGTTTTTCTGTTTCAGTCATGAAGGATGAAAAATGGAATTTAGCTTTGCCATTTCATTTTTGAAAACACAAAAACAAAAACGCAAAGCAAAATATGTGTTGTGATTTTGTTTTTGAGGATCAAAAACAGAAATCAAAACACTTCTTCTGATTTGCTTTTTCGTTTTGCTTTGACAAAACAGAAAATTGAAGACTGCCCTCTACATTAGTTTTTCCTCAATGGGCGGAGCCAGAACAAAGACTCTCCAGAGGGAAGAGAAGACACACCGGTCTGAAGTTGGTTACATATTCAGTTACTTATTCCAAGGAGCTCCTTGCTTATTCAAAATTTTATAAGGACTCGCTCTAAAAAAAACAACAACAAAAGGTACCAAAAGGACAAGTAGGTCACGGGCAATTAAAAAAAATTATGTCTGGTCCCGGGCAAGTGGGGCTAATGACCTTGAAACTCGCAAAATAAGAAATAACACACAGTAGGCCTATGGTTACTTATTCAAAATTTTAGAATTACTTTTTTTTCAAAGAGCAAAAGGTGCCTCAAGGACAAGTGGGACACGGACCATTGAAAAATGTACGTCACGACCCGGGCAAATTGGGCTAATGACCTTGAAACTCACGAAATAAATAATAAAACATAGACTCATTCTAAGTTTTAGAAAGACCTTTAAAAAAAACAGAAGTATAAAAAGGTGCCTCGAGAACAAGTAGGCCTACGACACGGGCAATTCAAAGATATAGGTCACGACCCGGGCAAATGGGGCTAATGTCCTTGAAACTCGTTAAATAAGTAATAACACACATGAAGCCTATGCTTAGTTATGCAAAAATCAAAATGATTGAAAAAAAGTGCCTCTCGGACAAGTAGCACACGACCAATTAAGAAATGTAGGTCTCGGCCCGGGCAAGTGTGGATAATGACCTTGAAACACCCTAAATAACAAATAAACCACAAACTTGTTTTCAATAATTTATCCCTCTGGCGATACCAGATATGAAATGGCCCTCGAAGACAGGGAGGATCTGGGCAACCAAGGGATACCCAACTTGCCCCGGGCAAATAGTTTTGAGAACCTCTCAGCCCACTCGGAACAGGGACTATTGATTTTCATAATTGCTTTTAACGGATCCTGACAACACTCGCCCCTTGGCAAGTACCAGATATAAAATGGCCGGGCAGGGACTGGTTCCACAATGTCGAAAAGAGTCTGGGCAAGCCAAAGATACCCAGCTTGCCCTGGCCAAGTCGTTTTTAAAACTTCTCAGAAAACTGTAAACAGGAACAAATGACTCAATAAATTTACTAAACGGACCCAAAAAGAACTTGCCCCTGGCAAGTACCAGGTATGAAATGGCCGGGCAGGGACTGGTCCCACGTAGTTGAAGAGGGTCTGGGCAAGCCAAAGATACAGAGTTTGCCCTGGCCAAATCTTCTTGAGGACCCCTCAGGCCACTTGAAACAGGGACAAGCACATTTTTGTAGATTGTCATAAACGGTATAGGAAATAACTATCCCCCTGGTAGGTACGATTTGGCAGGGGCAAGTTCGGTATCCCTAAGTTGCCTAGACACTCCCTGACCTTCAGGGGCAACTCCCTGCCCGGCTATTCTATATTCGGTACCTACCAAGGGGCAAGTTCTTTCCTATACCGTTTATAACAATTAAACAAAAAATAAATGTTTGTCCCTGTTTCCAGTGGCCTGAGAGCTCCTCAAAACGATTTGGCCAGGGCAAGCTGGGTATCCCTTGGTTGCCCAGATCCTCCCTGACCTCGAGGGACAATACCCTGCCCGGCCATTTCATATCTGGTACCACCAGAAGGATAAATTATTGAAAACTTTGAACGAGTTTTTGTTTTATTTCTTATTTAGGGTGTTTCAAGGTCATTATCCACACTTGACCCGGTCGAGAGCTACATTTCTAAATTGGTCGTGTGCTAATTGTCCTAAAGGCATTTTTTAAAATCATTTTAATTTTTGAATATGTAAGCATAGGCTTCATGTGTGTTATTACTTATTTAACGAGTTTCAAGGATATTAGCCCCATTTGCCCGGGTCGTGACCTATATCTTTGAATTGCCCGTGTCCCACTTGTCCTTGAGGCACCATTTGCTCTTTGAAAAAAAAGTCATTCTAAAATTTTGAATAAATAACCATAGGCCTACTGTGTGTCATTTCTTCCCTTTGGAGAGTCTTTGTTCTGGCTCCGCCCATTGAGGAAAAACTAATGTAGAGGGCAGTCTTCAATTTTCTGTTTTGTCAAAGCAAAACGGAAAAGGAAATCAGAAGAGGACTGGTGTTTTGTTTTCTGTTTTTGATCCCCAAAAACAAAATCACAACACATTTTGCTTTGCGTTTTTGTTTTTGTGTTTTCAAAAATGAAATGGCAAAGGTAAATTCCGCTTTTAATCCTTCATGACTGAAACAGAAAAACGACTTATCCATATGTACCTTGATTGAAAGGGCGTGTTCATAGCTTACATATGCGCGCCAAAGCATGAGGCGACATGCACCCTTCTGCACCCTCTCGACTTGTTTAGTTTGAGATGCGTCAAGACCGGAGTGCCAGACTGGTGCACAGTATTCTAATGCTGGTCTAACATATGAGCAGTGGATAGTCATTAGATCTTCTACTGGTAGCTTGAAGCCTTTGAGGATGCGTAGCATATGCAGCCTCATGCTTGCGCGTTTTGTAATCTCGTTAACATGACATGTCCATTTCAAATTGTTCTGAATGAAGACTCCCAATACCTTCATAACCTGGACTTCTCTCAGGTTTTGTCCTTCTAGTTGGACGGTGGGATTAGGGGGACTGGTTCGCATGAAGGTGACATGCATTACAGTACATTTGCTAGGATTGAGTTTCATGTTGTTGTTGTTAGTCCACTGCTGGAGCTCATTCGCACTATCTTGTATAGTAGCGATTTCGTTCGATTTTCTACATTCTAGGATCGACAGGTCATCCACGTATTTCCGGTGCGAATTCCGGCTATCTCGGCATGCGTCGTTGATGAGACAGAGGAAAATCTGAGGGCCAAGACGAGTTCCTTGAGGGGCACCAGCTCGTAGTCTCACCCAATCCGAGATCGCTGATTTGTACTTGACGCACTGCTCCCGATCTTTCAGGAAATCACATATCCATGCTACAACACCAGGCGTGACATTCATATCTAGCAATTTAGGTACGACCAAGTTGTGGTCAATCCGGTCGAAGGCTTTGGAAAAATCAGTAGCCAGAAGAGTTGAGATTGATTTAGGTTTGTCAGCGTGGGCTTGTATCATGTTGAGTACATCAATTACATAATGTGATGTCAACATTCCTTTTCTGTTGCTAAACTGGGCCTCGTCGATGGAACCTAGTTTGCAGGCACAAACCCATGTTGTTCGCTTACTATACACTCGTGTACTACAGCTTCTTCTTATTTGACACAGACAGTGAGTATGGAGACAAGTCTCCACTCTAGACTGAAATTTGTTTAAGTGTCAAATTGAGTCTGTGCTTGCAGACTAGATGGAACCTTCCATGTCCAGTAACGTCCATTTGGATACAAACTTTTCGGCCACTTTTGCAAAATGATCCGTAATTGACACAGGTCGAAGATTCTCGATGGTTGGCTGTGGATTTTTCGGGATCGGCACTACATACGCACGTTTCCAACAAGATGGCACAACTGCTTGTTGAAAGAACGCGTTGAGAATATCACACATGGGTGTGCACAGCTCGTAGGAGAACATACTAATAATCCTGGCTGGTATCCCGTCAGGACCTGGGGCTTTGCGCTGTTTGATACGCTTAGGCTCTTGGTAAACCTCCCACGGTTGGACTAGGGGAAGGGGCTTATCGGCAGGAAGGTATGAAGACAGCTTCGATGTATCCATCTTCGGGATGTCGTTTGCTATGTTGGCAAAGAAGGTGTTGACATGAATGATTGCTCCGGGCATCGCATAAAGTATTTTAAGTGGTAATTTGAAGAAAGAGAATTATAATCGAGTTGATTAATTAAAACAAATAGACTGATTACCATTAGGGTATGAACAATTATGAACATGGTGTTTTTCATAAATCTGTTAATAAGATACCCCTGGAACACGAAATTTCTCAAAATTTCAAATTTTCCTCATTTTTCAGTTGTAGGTGGCATATTGATCACAAAAAAGTTTGAGGAAACGCATTCAGTTAAAAGCACGAATAAAACACTATAAAATCGACAGGGGTATGAACAATTTTGCGGACAACTGTACATGTATAATTCATCGGGTCAAGGGTGTACTTTTGCATACATTTTACATGACATTTGAAATCAGATTTCCCTATTCATACGTGGATTCAAAGTGAATTGAGAGTTAGGTACAAGACGAGGGTAAAACATAATAGAGCAGATATTGTCCCCAGACAAATGGGCCTGCAAAATCTATTGAAATTGCGAATCTTGTATACGCGCCTGATTCACAAGTCTCTAATTAAGTTAGGAAATTGGCCGATTAACCGACGTGGCCAAAGACAGGGGAAATGGCAGAATATGCCAAAATGCCATCAACATGATCATAGGGGTGCCAACGATCAGATGATTACTTTATGATTTTGATGGTGACATTGCTGATGATGTAAATTTAAACAATTGAAATCCTTTTTCATGATTTAATACCTTCTTCAAGAGTTCTATCTACGATCTCCCTGCTCCGATCGCTCTCCTCATCTTTATTTGATGCTGTTATTTGAATGATATAGTCCAAGAATGTGTCCAACTCGGTTAAAGTATAGGAGCTAGTCTCATTAGAAACAACAACATACTGTAGAAATGATGACCCAAGAGAGGTGTAGTATATTACATAACGGGTGATCCCACTTCTGCAGCGAACTGCTTCGGAGGAGATGGGCTGGAAAAAAAAAAAAATATGAACATGCGTCATATCATGTATAATGCTGAACTTTTAAATGGCAGGTTTATTCCTCAGTACAGTCATGGAGTTGCTCTTTTTTACTCCATGGTACAGTATCAAAATAAGTACTTACAAGGATTTTTACTATGCCTATGGCGAGCTGAAAATTGAGAGTCGGTTCCAGGCGGTTTGAGGAGGAACTAGGTGGTAGCTTTTTGTCCCTCCACCAATTATTTAATGAGTTTTATTTCATTTTATGACTGAATAAATAAATTAATAACTACACTTTTTGAGGAATTATTTAAATTAGAGGTATGCCAAAAGTACTCGCCGCAGACTACGTTAATTATTACACACTTTTCCTTCCATTGACATTAATACTGGGAGTGAACTAATATATCCGGTATAATCCCACAATGCAGTGGGCACACAGCGGACACTGTGATCTACCGTTTTACTCCTGTATTAGTTTCATTCGGGTATCCAAAATAAACAATCCTCTATGCAAGGCAGAAACTTTCAATTTACAATAAGAGAAGATGCTATGTCTATCACTTGTTAAAAAGGACAAAATATATATAGTGTGTTATACAAACGTCGTCATGTCCAAAGTTGAGTCTCATCACACTTATATATGTAATTTATATATATATATATATATATATATATATATATATATATATATATATATATATAATTTCTAATATTTAATATGATATGATATGAAACTGAAAGAAAGAACTATTTCAATTTTCATTAATTTTTAACTCCTCTTGACCATTTGAAAGAAAATTCAACACTTTTATTTGAATAATTCTTTCCGGCTTCTTTTCCTCCTTTTTTTGTATTCATGGATTTCTTTCTATACTATAGGTTTTCCCGGCCAATTTCATACATTTATTATCCGTTTTCATTTATTTTGTATTCAAATTCGTGTGTTTGATGCGACAGACTGACTTTAGTCAAACAATTTCGTATTCATGCTCTCAGATTTATTTTTAGGCACACAAAGTAATGGTTGCAAAGTGAAATTTCGGATATAGGCATTTAATTTCATTATTCGTGCATTCAAATTATTGCAACAGGATGAAGATGAATTTGAATAGTTATTGCCGAATGTATACGCTTATAATGTGAAGTAGAATGTGCAAATACGAAATCGATCACACAATCGTTAATTTTGATGATTGAATATGATTTTGATTGGCAACATTTCAATGCATCAAGGTTTTTTTTCCGAAAATGAATGCCTCTACTATGCAATTGATTGACAAAACAATGAAATTGACCGGGAAAACCTACATAATTTTTTTTAATACTACATACCTGCCAGGTAACCTCAAGTTCTTTGGGATTAATAGCAGCTGTCTCTAGTATAATCGGAGATGCACTAGGTTCTAAAGTTTGAAATGATACAATGATGGTAACTCTAGGAAATGAATTTTTTGCATAAATGCGTATTTATCATAGTCTACTCTCAATGAGCAAATCACCTGACATATAATACAAAAAAGATGATCAGACTTCATTCAGGCAATTTCAATAATATTTATTTAATCTCAAGCAAAAGTAAATGTTCCTACAAGCTATTTCATCAAATATTTTAGCAAATATGCTTCGAGCTGCTTCTTTAACTCCCTGCTGGAAGTGGATTATGTTGCATAAATTGTACAGCAATAATATCATTCTTTAGCACGCCATTTACAAGGTAGAATTGACACTCAGTTATTTGCATAAAAATAACTAAAATAAGAGAAACTGTGAAATTGGTGAATTAATACGAATCGGAATGACTAAATAACATTTTGTTCGCTATACTCATTAATTTGAATGTCCAAGCTACAAAATAGTGCTCGGTTATAGGCCAGAAAATGAGTTAGATTTTTTGGTAACACATAGTGTAACTGACTGAATGGAAGATGAAAATGCAAAAAAAAAAAAAAAAAAAAAAAAAATTATAACATATGGGATCATCCCGATAGTCCGCGGGTCCGATAGTCCGCGGGCTATAGTCCGTGGTCCGATAGTCCGCTGGTCCGACTAGTGTCCCGGGTCCGATAGTCCGCGGGGGGGGGGGGGGTGATGTTGTTACTCTGAAGGTTCGTTATTCCGAAAAAATAAAAATGAGGTTCGTTAGTCCGAAAATAGAAAGGTTCGTTTAGTCCGAAAATAGAAAAAGGTTCGTTATTTTGAAAAAAAAAGAAAAGGTTCGTTATTCCGAATTTTTGTTATATCTAGAAATAGAAAAATTCCGTTATTTCGATAATAGAAAAAGGTCCTTTATTCCGAAAATAGAAAAAGGTTCATGTTTTTTTTTTCACACGTATATTGAGATTACTATAAAATTAAAAAGCAAAATAATATAGAATAAATCAAAGTGATCATTATAATGTCAACAATTTTCTCTTTTTTTTGGGGGGGGGGGGGCCGAGTGCATAACTTGCCTTGCTTTCAAATCATTAACGAATAACGAACGTTATTGTATTTTGGGAATAATGAACCTTCGGATTAACAAACCTTTTCTATTTTAGGAATAATGAACCTTTTTGTATTTTTGGATATAACAAAAATTCGGAGTAACGAACCTTTTTTATTTTCGGAATAACGGACCTTTTTCTATTTTCGGAATAACGAACCTCATTCTATTTTTCGGAATAACGAACCTCATTCTATTTTTCGGAATAACGAACCTTCAGAGTAACAAACATCAACCCCCCCCCCCTCCCCCCGCGGACTATCGGACCCGCGGACTATCGGACCCGCGGACTATGGGACCCGCGGACTATGGGACCCGCGGACTATAGGACCCGCGGACTATCGGGCTGTAGCCATACATATGGTCATATTCAGACTAAGTGGGACATTTAGCTCAAATTTTAATGTGGCGCTGTGCCTTCGAAAATGCAAATTAGGATCTGAAATCAACACAAAGGATTCTTTACAATACAAACAATTATTTAAGTTCAAACATTATGTGATCCAGTTTTCTTACGCTGAATAACTGAGCAAACAGGAATTTGCACGTATGGGACTATGGAGCTTTAAATGCCTCTTATTCTTAATACCAATCACTTTTGTCAGATTCTTCTTGCTTAAAGTAATTTTCATGGACTACTCTAACACGGCATATAAATACAGGTAATTTTGATTTAGTTATTTACTTGAAATGTTGAATTTAAGGCACTGGTCGTGTCACTCACATTTTGGATGTCGTGTCACTCACGACACATAGAGGGGGACCATTTTCCACAGAAAGGGAATGATTGATAAACACAATAAATGTCAGAGAGGTACGCTATTCATATACATGTACCAGCAATTATGGTACCCTCAGAGATCTACTTGGGCACAAATCCAACCATAACCAATGATGGTCAGAAACCCATGTCTTTTCTCTGTTGTGTCACTCACGCACTGTTTTTTAATCATAATTTCCAGGACCAATTGTATTCAAATTCAAATCAAACTGGTAATGACACATGCCACTCCTACATTATACATATAATATGGTAGTCATGACCCATTCATAACCTACAAGTGCAAAGATATGCGCCCTTCTATCAGTTCAAATGTCGTGTCACTCACGTTTGAATATGACCATGCATAATATAAACACAATACAAACAAAAGTTCCCCCTATTTCATATATCAATAATTTTTTAACCAGGAGGAGTTGAAAGTCTCTAATTATATGTCCATGTAGGGAATTTAATTATCTACCACGAGAGTGAATTTTAGGAAAAATCATCAACTCATGCTTCAGGGAACAATGGTTGAATGCAAAAATGTAATTTTTTGAAGTTCACAAGCCTGAAATCAAAACTTGGATTAAATGATATCGGACCCATTTTCAGATTTTAAACATTTTACACGTCAGAATGTATGCAAAACGTGCTTCTCAACATACGGAAAGGAAACTTTGGTCAAATTTTACGGTTGAGTGAGCATGCAGCAAAAATTGCCCAAACTGCGATTTTTACTTCTTTGCCATGGTATATTCCATCAAATATGATATATTTCCTGTTTTGGAAGTGTATGCAACCAATATCCCTTCATTCACGGTTGAATGAACCCATCAAATAACCAAAAACTAGGCCATTTCAGAATTACGAAGAGGTGTTGCAGTAATTTTATGCACTTAAAATCATCTTAATATTGTGTTTATATTCTTTGGGCACGTGTCAATGATCCTATGGCATTTATTTACAAAATCATGCTTCATAGTGCAGTCAGACCGGCCAGACCGACCTCAAACCGACTAAAAATGAATGAAAATTTCAAGATCGGGAACCGATGAGAGCCCGGCACTAAAACCGACAACCCCGAATCTCCCTGGAACCCTCCCCGATTCTTCCTGGACCCCTCCCGGATTGCACACTGATTGATCTTTGTTTCGTTTTGTTTTGATTTGTATTCATCCAGTGAATTGAATTTGGATAGATGTTGATGGGTTCTAAATCAATAATATATGATTTTTCACGTTATTATGCGCTGGTCCTGGATTTCACAACCCGCTCCCCCCCCCCTCCTCACCAGTAAAACTTAAGTTTACAGCTAAAATGGTATATGAGCATATAAATGAAGTCCCTCTTTGATGCCCCCTTATAAGTTGAGACGATTTGGCGAACCTCTTTGATTTAAAAATAAATGTGGCGGCCATAAGTTTAAGATCACCTTCTTATGTCACGTCAATTTTTTGTACCTCCCTAAGTTTGAGATAAATTTGGCACCCATAAGTTTGATATCGATTTTGAGCCCCTGCAGTTTAAGATGGAATTGACTCCCCTCAACTATGGGTCACTTTGGAGCCCCCTAAGTTTGAGATCAATTTACCACCCCCTAATTTTGATATCTATATGGCGTCCTAAGTTTGAGATCCATTTAGAATTGTTTAATTATTTTAATTTCCCTATTTGTCTTTTTCATTTTCTTTTTCTTTTTCTTCTATTTCTTCGTCCCCTCTTTCTTTCTCTTTCTCTCTCTCTCTCTCTCTCTCTGTTTTTCTTTCTGTCCCCTTCCCCTCCATTTATCTCATTTTTTCTTCTTCTTTTCATTCCCCTCTTTTTCCCCTTTTATTTTTCTTCCCATTTTCATGCCCCCCCCCCACGCCAATCCGGGGGTGGCTCCGCCCCCCCCCCCCGCCACCTTCCCCCAAAGTACGCGGATGGTTATTATCCATATGATTTGTATTGCAACATCCAGCAGACAACCATGGCGCAACTGGAAGCATTTTAGATATTAAAATAACTATCCTATGCGCCCCAAATCTTTTATGTATCTTTGGTTTGGCATCGTTTTCTTGTCGGTCTCAATACAGCCCCTATGCGGTTTGGTATCGGAATTGGAGTGGCTACGTTCAGTGTTGACTCGGGCAAAGAGTGTCTATTCATCACCCCATTAGTTCGGCCGATAACAATTTTACTGAACTTGGTATTGAAACCGACCACATTCCGATCTGTTATTCCGACCGGAGATCGAACCCAGACCGAATGCTCCCCGCTCTTCTCGAGCTGTCCCCGACTCGTCTCCGACAGCTCCCTGACGAATGGTCGGGGAGAGATCTTTCGAACATGCTTGAAAGATTCCACCCCGATCCTTTCTTTAAACCGATGCCAGACTGATTTAAAACCGATAATTCCGACCTCATACCGACTTTAAACTGACAACAGACCGAACCCTGCCATAATCATCCTGATGGCTGCCGAATCCATCCCGATTGACACAAAAGTGTTTTGGGGTGATCGGTTTGAGGTCGGTCTGCCGGTGTGACTCTACCATCAGTGAGCACGTGAGACTGGAAAAGCCCTTTTTTCAGGTATGGACTTAAATTCAAAATTTTCCTTTGATTGAACATAGCAATTCTTTTCGGGGAGTACTTCTGCTCTCATTTTCACGAAAATCCCGATGTTTCACCCTCAGTGGGCACAAAATACACTGTCCGTCATAAAGGTGGAATATTTTTTTGCCGCTATAGCGACATGATTTTGCTCTGGCTTTAATTTCTTTAATATGTTTGTCCCTGCTTTTACATTTTGGGACCCTGGCTATATCTTGGACATTCTCCCAACCCTTCACGTTGACCCTTTTCCAAAAAAGTTTTGTCAACCCCCGTGATGCCCATTTTTTTCATTTTTTCTCATTCTGGGGCCCCTTTTTGTTTTCCCGGCCGATCAAGCCCCCCTCAGTCCTACCCCCAGGAAGCGCGACTGAGGTATTCTGTTTCATATTGTTCTTTAAGTTAAATCTATATTTCTGGAGACAGGCTATGGTCTCTTGTTAAGGGGAGGGGTTGAAGTGAAAAACGAGATTGGTGAAAATTCGGAATATTTTATTCCATCTTTATGTTGAAAACAAAATAAATGAAAAAACCACCTTTAACCCTTAAATATCATGATTTTCCCCTTAGATTTTGTTTAGCATTGATGACAAGGATGTAAATAGTCATTATTTTATAATATTTTATTTTGATTTATGTTTGGTTGAGATTTTACAATACAATTTAGGGAAGACAAAAATTTCCGTGGTGTAAAAATGAATAAAATGAATGTTGAACCCCAATCAAAATAAATGTTGACCCCTCCCCTAGACAAAAGAGTCGAGCCTGTAACCATAAATCTAGATTTAATTTAAAGAACAATAACAAATCTGCACCTCAGACTTGCTTCCTTGGGGTAGGACGGAGGGGGCCTTGGTGGGTCGCATGAACAAAAATGGGCCCCAAAATAAGAAAAAATGACAAAAATGGCCTATCTTCTGGGGGTGACAAACTTTTTTGAAGAAAATTCCCCGGGAAGGGTTGAGGGAACGTCCAAGACATAACCAGGATCCCAGAAAGTGAAAGCGGTGACAAACACATTCAAGAAATTAATAACGGAGCAACATAATGTCGCTTGAGCCAGAAAAAAATATTCCACCTTTATGACGCACAGTGTACAAGAAAATCATACAAATGAGAAGAAAGTTTGGGGCTTCCTCATGGTTCAGTGACTTTTTGAATACGTAATTTGAATCAAGGTAATGTTAGTTAGAGATCAGTTTAAGCTATGTGCAAAGTTTCATGACTTAACTCACGATATAATTTACATATTTGTCAGGTATTGATTTCCTCCTCCATTGACTTTATGTACAGAGGTTTAACAAAAGTGAAATTTGGCATAAAACATATTTTAATTGTCAATTTTTGTCCATTTGACTGCGATATATTTTTTGAAACTTTGCACATAGCTTCAACGGGTCTCTTTCTAACATGACCTTGATTCAAATTACCTATTCGAAAAGTCACTGAACCATGATGAACCCACAAACTTTCTTTTCATTTGCATGATTTTCTTGTATCTTGTGCCCACTGAAGCGTGAATTTTTATATTCAATCAAAGTAAGAATGTGAATTTTAGTTCATACATGAAAAAGGGGCTTTTCCAGTCTCACGTGCTCACTGAAGCATGAATTTGTAAATAAATGCCATAGGAACATTGGCACGTGCCCAAAGAATATAAACACAATAAAAAATGTTATTGAGATGATTTTTAGTGCATAAAATTACTGCAACACCTCTTCGTAATTCTGAAATGGCCTAGTTTTTGGTTATTTGATGGGTTCATTCAACCGTGAATGAAGGGATATTGGTTGCATACACTTCCAAAACAGGAATTCCATCACATTTGATATACCATGGCAAAGAAGTAAAAATCGCAGTTTGGGCATTTTTGTGCTGCATGCTCACTCAACCGTAAAATTTGACGCAAATTTCCTTTCCGTATGTTGGGAAGCACGTTTTGCATACATTCTGACGTGCAAAATGTTTGAAATCTGAAAATGGGCCCGATATAATTTAATCAAAGTTGTGATTTTAGGCTTGTGAACTTCAAAAAATGACATTTTTTCTTTCAACCATTGCTCATTGAAGCATGACTTAATCATTTTTCCTAAAATTCGCTTCCATGGTAGCTAAGTATATTCCCTACATGGACATATAATAATTATTAGAGACTTTCAACTCCTCCTGGTTAAAAACATTATTGATATCTGAAATAGGGTGAACTTTCTTTTTGTGTTGTGTTGAGATGATACAATTCGAATATATAAACCCCTCCCAAAAAGTTTCGCAAATGGACTTTGGGCCATAATAACTTTTCAGGTACGCTTTAGTTATTCCTTATATTCATACCATTGATACCATGGGAAAGATAATTTATTCCCCTTTTTATTGATATCCTATTTGTAATGATTTTGTCATGCTTCAATGCACAGAATATCAGAATATGGAGAAATGTAAAAAGTCAAATGTTGCAAAATGCATTAAATTTTATCAAAGTGAAGTTCCGCCACTCGACTTTAGGCCCTGATAACTTTTTGGGGTATTTTCTAATTTTTTATTGAATTTTATACCTTTGTCAAGTGAATTAATTCTTCTTTTTAATGACACCCTAATTGCAACGAGAGTGTTGTTCTTGCATGCACAGAACACCTGAATGTTAAAGTAAGTCAGAAGTTAAATGTTGCAAATTGAATGCCTATTGTGAGTATTACTGTCTGTTGCCAGCAATAACAATGCATTTGACAACTTTTCACTTTGCATTATATTCATGAGTAATATGCATTCAAACATGATGTTACTATTGCAAATAGGGCATCAATAAAAGAAGAATAAATGAACTTTTCAATGCAATGAAAATTGATAATGATTAAAAACCCACATTAAAATGTATCAAGGTTCAAAGTAGTGTTACAGAAATTTAAACAGAAAATTATCTTTCGCTTTGCCATGTATTCAGGAGGCATTCAGGGTTTCTGTGGACCCAGGCATGACATCACCAACACAAATAAGGTATCAGTTAAGAGAGGAATAAATTAACTTGGCAATGGTGTAGAATGCAATAAAAATTAGAAAATATCCCCAAAGTTATCAGTACCTAAATTCAAGTTGCGGAACTTCAATGTGATCAATAAAAGTGCATTTTACTACATTTGACTTTTTACTTTTCTCCATATTTTGATATTCTATGCATTGAAGCATGACAAAATCATTACAAATAGGATATCAATAAAAAGGGGAATAAATTATCTTTCCAATGGTATGAATATCAGGAATAACTAAAGCGTACCTGAAAAGTTATCATGGCCCAAAGTCCATTTGCGACACTTTTTGGGAGGTGTTTATAAGAAAGAGGAAGACTACATTCAGATTTCACCTAACAGTTTGTTCGTTTGTTTGTATACTTTGTTTTGTATTTGTCCCTGTAATACATACTTCCACATAGAGTTGTTGCGCTATTCCTATTAGACAAGGGGCCTGTTCCTCCTTGGCCTTCTCTCACTGCTGCAACACGAAAATTATACTCAGTGTCTGGTATCAGGTCATTTACAGTGGCTAATGTGGTAGGTTGGTCTACTCTCTGATCTTCTATATAGTCATCACCCCTTTTAACAAAGACAGCATATCCTATAAGAGGTGGGTCGCCTTCATCATTCCCCTCAAACCATGCATTCCACACAAGGCGTACTGTGGTTGATGTCGTGCTAAGGATCA
>CALNVZ010001661.1:7800-21206 GCA_940671915.1 Paracentrotus lividus
TTCCAGACCCTTAGACTTGAAGCTGCAACTCTCGTAACGGCACTCCAGAGGCCTGTAAACTATATCCCAAATTGGGAGGCACTAGCGCATGCCGACTTGGGGGCAGGTCACATGAGGGAGCGGGGAATTACACCAGATATCCTTCCAGCAGCAAAGGGGCTTCTGGTCCATTGGTTGGGTTCCGGGTTTTAAGCTCCCTATGAGAAGCAAATGGCTTTAATTTGATCCAGGGTAGTCATAGGCTCAGTATATCGATAAGTTTGTTGCGACGGAGGAAGGAGCTCGACGTCAGTCGCTAATGGCAACTCGTGATGGCAAAAGGAACAAAAACAGACAAACTGTCCATAAGGAGATGTGCCCCACTGGCTGCATCTGGTGAACGAGGGTGGACGTCCAGTCGCAACTATAGGGGGTACACCATGTGAAGGAAGAAGGACTGTCCGAACTGCTCAGATGGAAAGGATCCCTGTACGGCGCATGGAGTACTGCAAAATTGTAAGTTTCTCCTGCCCTAGTGGGTTTCACCAACAAATTTAAGTCAGCTAAATTTATAGTTTGACAATTAGATTCTGCTTCACCAGCATAGGACACCGCTTATTAAATTGTTTAATTCCAATCGAACCTAAAAGTACCACAAAGTCAAAATTAATCAACACAATGGAATCAGTTCTTGTAAATTCACCCACTGAGATCATGTATTATAAAAATCAAAGATTGATCAACAGCATCGATGCTCAGTCAAATGTCAATTATAATCTAGTCAATAAAGATTACCGAGTACATGAAGAATCAGACTTGAATTCAGGATGAAATGAATTGCCGAGCCAAATGAGATCGAAGTATTTTGACTCCAACATTGAGCTAATCAATTATAATTCATTTTTTTTTCTTTTTATAACACCATTCTAAATTAAACGCCAACTCTTCAATGCAGTTCCCATAATTGAATGGTACAATTCACAGCCCTGGTAAAAACAGGTCAGTTAAGTTGTCCGTTCAATTACGCTAAAGAAATTATAAACTCGACTCAATTTTATTATTCTGCCTATACAGACTCAAGTAGTGAGGGTCTATCGAGATCCTAAATTACCTATGAACAGTTCACTAAATAATTATGATCTCCAGAAAGAAGAAATTTTAGGAGTATACTGTAATCCAAGATGTAGTGAGCAAGCGACTAATTTGATTGACACAGTGCCAAATGCAATCAAAGGCTGTTTTGGTTTATATTTTCAAATGGAACAGCTAATTTATTGTTAAGTCACCAGAGACACAATTAGAACCTTAAATCAATTAGTGACAGTAATTGATACAATTATTTAGATTTAAGCTCTGCAAAAGTGATTGGTACATACTAGTAATATTGGTTTCTTGAAAGAAAGTATTCCATTTTTTCTGTAACACCAACTCTCAAGCTTGCAAATTGAATAAAACAATGTTTTAAAATCCACATGATCCAGATGTAATCCAACCAAATCAGCTTATCATTTTAAAACACTAAGTGCTCAGGTGAAGCCTTGATATAAAAAACAATGAAATTCTCACAAGATTTACTTATACAAATCAACTTGATCGACTCCCTAGCCGGGCTAACAAATTGCTGAAATTAAAGTTCAAGGTTATGGTTTAATTTTTGTTGTTTTTTTGTTATGTAAAACTGACACAATATATAACAAATCAACCTTAAAATTTTATTGGTACCAATCGGACTCAATATAAATGTCCTTACGTAAAATTTCAATACTTATGGTGATCTTAACTTTAACAAAATTAAAGGAAGTGATTACTCTCATCCCACGCACCAAGTTTATTATTAAGCATCACTCTTGATAATTATAATGGAAGTCTTGTCAAGATCAAGAACTAATCAAATGTATTAACAGTAGGTCTAATCCCGACAAATCCATAAATTACTAAATTGTTTCGTGATATATAAAAAATGAAACAATTCCAAGTTGGATCTTGCTTAAAAGGAAACAATATGAAAGGTAAACCAACTAGCGTTAATGTGGATAAAATCCTGATATTAAAAATCCAAATCACTACTTATATGGAATGAAATGAATCAATGTACAGTACCGACCGAGAAATTACTGAAATGGTTCCGATATAATTTTAAAATCACCCACAACCATCCTCTCACCCGGAACAACAGTGACTTTTAAGTCAAGCGACTTCGAATTGGTACCAATCAAATCATCGGGAATTCTTACGTTGTGTTGATAATCCACAAATTAAGATCAACTTCTTGTAATGAGTAACTAAATAAATGATCCACCGGCGAATTAATCAATAAATTCATTTGATACTAAGAAAATCAATAAACTTTCTCGTGATTACCAAATAAATCACAAGTTAACCGCTAAATAGATTCAACCAATTAGTTCAAGTTTGCCAAAAATCCTGAATTTTGATATTATGGATCCAAGTCACCTTCTTGTGAAAGTGGAAACTAAATGAAATCAAGTGTTTCGAATTAATTTGATTCAACCAACTGGTTAAAACTAAGATTGAATTTGATAACTATCAAATTCAAGTCACTTCACCGTGAAAATGAAGAAAAATTTAATCAGTTTATCAAAGGAAACAATCACCAACCGTAATTATGAATTCGATTATGATAATTTAATCAAAGTCCCAATCACTGCCTGTAAATGACAGAAAAATCAATTAATCCACCAACCGTATTCAAACTATTAAATCAACCGATACTCAGAAATGAATTTAGTAGATATCTGGACAGAAACGTGGAATTGATAAAGAACAATTTCAAATCTGTCAAAAATTAAATTGAATCAAACAACATTAATTATGGAATGTGATTATATAATCAAACAAATTGAATCACTGCTTAAGAGTGAAATGCAAAAAATAAATTAAATCAAAATAATTGACCAACAGCCGCTGGTATAAATTGAATTGACAATATTATAAATCTAAATGAACTAATATTTTATTAACAATTCAAAATTCACTTTTATTCAAGTGGGTGGACTATAAAAAATAAATTAATCAATCGATCGAATTAATGATCAACTCAACCAGTAATTAATGAATCTTATTGTCGATACATCAAACAAAATCGAATCACTGCTCGTGGAATTGACAAATAAATCAATTAAATCCAATCGACCGAATCAATTATTACATTTGTAATTCAATTTCGGATAATAAAAATTCAATACTTTATTGAATGGCCAAAAAATGCTTAAACCTACAGCTCCACCCAAAATTATTCCAACACTCATTTCCTCCTTCTCTCTTTTTTTTTTTTTTTTTATTTTAAGAGTCTCACTATTCTGGTAAACAGAAAAAGCAACTCCATTACAAATAATAATCGAAGGCAATCAGAATAACAGACCCTCATATACATGTAGGCCATAGAAAACCAGATAAGGGCAATGGCCAAAGAAGAATGATTTTGTTTTACTTTTACCAATACTATAGCAGTATAAGTGAACTATTCAATAACAAAAGCAGGCCGGCCACGGCCCAATACCTCCACCCCACAAATTCCAATAATTCACTATCAAACACTGCTAAAAGTATACCAAATGAATTAGACTGACCCTACAAGCTTTCCAAAAAGAAGTAGATATGAGACGAATTGCAATGAATAGAGGAATCAAGACAAGATATTGTAACAAAGAGTTTTACATAGCTGATAAAGTACCGTGTATACGCGTGTAAATTTTTCGCCGAGGCTCAAGGCCCCCATGCTCTTATAACTTCTCCTCATTTCCACAAACCAAACCTTTCATTCCCCTCCATAATGTGGGGAGATTAATCATAAGATAAGAGTACAGATTTATTGTTTCTCCGTTCTCGGTTTCAGCTCTAATTTGTATAAAAATTTATTGTATTTGTGCACCAAGTCATCTTCAATCTTTGATATGATACAAGACGGATAATCAGCCGAAGTGAAGAATTTTCATGTGCACTAAAAAAATAACACGGCCGCAAAGGTAGGTTCATGCTCGTAAGGGCAATGCCAAATTTTTCCACTAAGAAAATAATTCAGCAGCGAACACCGTAGCTATAAGTATCCAATCTTGTACTCAAACATAGAAACAAATAAGCAACTGGAATACCCGCGGTTCAAGCCAGCTCTCGTCCCTCCAGTCTGTTCAACTAGGATAATAGGTTACACCCGCACTTAACCGAAATGTTGATAATCAGGCTGAACAGGTTGTGTCGTAAGATTGCTTTCTGTAGAGCGAAGTCACCAACATAGAATACCCTTTCCTATCCCCTCCAGGCCAAAAGGGTCGCTAGTCTAAAGCCGTCAACGAAAATTATAAGATGAAATGAAGGTTTATATAATGAGCGCATAAACGTCCGAAAACGCGAGGCTTTACAATTCAGCGTCGAGGCCCGAGAACATCGCCGAAAATGGCACCCGGCTACGCCCTAAATCCTCAAAATTGAAAAGTGGCGAAAAACCTTGAATTGTCCAAATATTTTTATACAGTACAATCTGCAGATTTTGAGCCTCCAAAAATAAAGCTTGCAATAAGCATCGACGATGGCAAGTACGTAGTAACAATCAAAAATGTAAATGGCAAAATAACCACACACACGATGTTGTTAAACGCAATCTATTCTTGTACGTATCATTTCCGTTACTGTCAGATGCTAATCCTATGTGTTAAAATTCAAACTCATGCGACTTCTGTCTTTCTTCATTTCCCCAAATTAATTTGCTCTTTTCCTTCTCTAAATATATCTGCATGTGCTTCATTGAAAGCCAGCTCCAATCTTTATTATCTTTAATCTATTTCACATTACATTAAATATAATATTACAACATATCATAATTTAACTTTAACATAACAATAACATTTCATATACATAATTAACATTTTAAGTTAAAAATACAAAAATTAAACATATAACGATGTGCAAACAATACATTGATACTTACGAAATTAACTAAACCTATACCCCACCTACTTCATCTAAATGTGTTGCTTTCACAACCAAAATGGCATTTCACATTTAGGAAGCTCTAGTTCAACCATTGTGATACCCCTTTATTTTTAGAAAAAAACATATACCTCTCAAACCAGTCATTGATTCTTTAGATTGAGTGCAATTGATGCATGAAATATAATCTAATTCAATATTATCACTAATGAAATGAGTCTTGCGTCAAAATATATTTATTTCATTCCAGGCTCCTTAACCCAAATCTAATTTTATTTGTTTCATAATTCCAGATAAGATGTTGGTAAATGATTGTTTATCTAGTTATATTCCATCCCATTAATTATTTTAACTTAGAACCTTGACAATAGTACGGCCTCCTTTCCATGATGAAAAAATAAGTTCTAACTCATCATCATCATGTAACATTCAAACGCTTATAAAATATTGATCTTATGTTAATATTTATTCCAAACAAACCAAACGGTACATTGAAACATAAATTGACTAATATCTGCCATCATAAGTATATTAAACTCCAAACATGCTTACTAAAACAATTTGCTCTGGCATATTTATACCAAGCAATTTTGAACTAAACCTATAATAAATATTGACCATCTCTACTTGAAATGTTTAAATAATAGTACTTTCCTTTAGCACTTATACTTTTCACAGCCGGAGTTTTGATCTTTGTTAGGGGCAAAACTGCCCTTAAACACCCTAAACCAAAACAAATATACATACACAATAATTCAGGGAATTAACTATTCCGTCTTCATACATTAATAAAATAAATAGACCCAATTCCCAAGTAATACTGAATACTAATACCCAACATTCAAAATGTGTGTCCTAAGAACTAATCTACCCATATATTCCTGGTTTTGATTCAAATAATAGATAACTCAAACAAACTGTAATAATTATAACAGTCTTATAAAACAAAATTAATCTAAATTAAAAGCGGAGAATTCAGACAAATCTCCTAAAAGTCAACTTATGTAAAACGAATTCTTCAATTTCACTGTGTTTATCTGTTCAGTCTATTAGAAACCTTTTGAAGTTTATCTAACCTCCAAGGGAATGAGTCTTGAACCTATTCGCCTACACCGAAAAATTACTGTACCGAACACGAAAGAGTCTCCAAATACCCACGTACATCTTTAGTCACATTCGGTTTTTAGCTTCACACTCTTAGATTCACCTCCATAGATAGTCAACATCATAGTCACACTGTAGATCCATCATGCGACATCACACGAATTCACATCCATATCCTACAATAATAACAAGTAAAACTCACTAATATATTATACAATGGCGTTCTAACAAAGGCAACATCACATCTAAAAAACATGCCAAATTATCTGTAAAAACA
Source organism: Paracentrotus lividus (assembly GCA_940671915.1). Classification (NCBI taxonomy): domain Eukaryota; kingdom Metazoa; phylum Echinodermata; class Echinoidea; order Camarodonta; family Echinidae; genus Paracentrotus; species Paracentrotus lividus. The sequence goes on from CALNVZ010001661.1 coordinate 14,108, forward strand.
TCTATTCATATCAGTTGCTATCTACAAATAATTAATACTTCTTTAATTGAAAAAACCCTTAAACCCGTAATCCATTCTTTTAAAGAACTTCTAAACATTTAAAAGTATCTAATCTTTTCATTACTAATCTCCTTCCTAGTTCAAGATACCCTAAAGAAACCATAAAAGATTTAAAATCATAGTCCTTTAACACCAAATCTTCCTTTCCCTATAAAAATCATACTATTGAATATACCTCTCAGATTTACTTCTGTAAACATTACCAGTTCCTTATTAATTCCAGTCTTTGAAACATACACATTCATAACCTATATAAATATACGCTATAAATAAGTTTCTTTGGAAATCAATACATTCATAATAATCAACAAAACTATTCTCACAAAATCTAATTCTCAATTCACTTACAGTTTAACTGCTGACAAAAACTAGGACAATAAACTTGGAAACCGGAACAGCCCCGATGTCCTACTTTACCAGACAATTCTGTTCAAAAGCTAAAAAACACGAAACTACACGCCCAAGTTCCACAAGTACAGCCATTAACACATGCCTCGTGCCCCGACTCCCCTCAGCCATAGCTAACGCTTTCGCTACCCAAACCCTAGCAGATAAATCTGCCTTCGCTCTCTAAAAGGCATATATACACTGTCAAGTCTTGCCTCTCAAAAATCCTACAGCTTTCAAATGTGACAAAATATTGCCCATTCCTTTACCATACCCACCAAAATTCCTAGATCTTTAACCTTAACCATAATCTTACTCAAAGAATTCTTCACCTTATAGCAATCACAGATCAGAAAAGAAATTAAACCAGTAAAATAGTTCTAAGAAATAGAACGCCAGAAATGCCACACAGCAGTGATCCTATCCTACTCATGACTTTGAAAGACAAAAAGCTAAAACACATGAATTAGTCAACCAACCCTGAATACATACTTGGACCAATACAAATATCCCTGTGCCAAATAGAGACTTTGCTAACTAAGTATCAAAAGCCCCATCACAAGCAAAGTTTTACAATTACGAGATGAGATTGAGATGACTTTCATGTAACAACTTTATTATCACAATTATCTTTTTTATTTTCTCGATTTCAAACTTCCAGAGTTGATTTGCAAACAATTTTCAAGATCCATTAAACAACTGGTATCTTAAAGCATATTTAGTGTCATCTCTTTGTTAATTAAAAAATTATGCCCTAGGTATATATAAATGAGTCGTATTCATTTTTGTGTCAAAAACACCACAAAATTTCAGTGTTTTCTTCTCTTCTTCTGTTAACAGCGTCAATGAAAATACAGATTTATTCCTGTATAATACATACTGAAAATCTACAATCCATGGTTTGCCCTGCTATGTCTTGTTATGCTGGCAAATTCGAAACATGTAGTGTTATTTAGCATTCACCCAATATCTTAATTGAATAAGAAACAGTGCATCCCCAAAAAGAAATAACACTTTTGAAAGGCTACCCAAATATAAAACAAATTATATAACTCACCCTTAAAAATGTAATAATCCTGCCTCTGATTGGTCAAAAGTACGTTAGTTTTAGCCAGCACGGCCAGGAGCTGAGCGTTCAATATCACTTCAATAGTCGTTTTTAATAGTAATTTCAACTGCAATCAATTTTGATACGATCCTGAATTATACGCACAAGACAGCTTCCCGATCGAAACTTATGATGAGATCAATTGCGTGATTAATTCATGCAGCAGATAGAAAACACAAAAATTCCTGTAAATCTGTAAGTTTTGAGACATAAACCACACGAAACTAGCCTAATACTAACTTCATAGCGTGAACGAAACTGCAATTCGACTGGATAACTGTTACTGCAAGAGTTCTACGCTGTGCTAGCGACAAAAAAAAAATTGAGTTTTCCTTCGATATAAAAAATAGTGCCGCCCTTAATATTCGGCAATGATTTTCCAAAGCTCGAGGCGGCCTTCCATCCAGCCTATGACCTAAGCCTCGGGTCGATATCTAGATGGAAAAAGCCCCTCGAGCTTTAGAAAACCAACTATGTCTCATCTGAGTCCAACTATATCATTCTTAGCAGTACAATTTTATAAGTAGCAGCCTATAAATTAATAACTCATATCCTCAACTATCCATTATGACACAAAAAATTCCCGAAAATAAACGCATGCCTCAGTTAAAGGCTAAGCAATGTCCCAACCTGTAAAGAAATCCTTCGCTTTTCATTTATCATCCTGATTATGACCGCCATAAAGGTCAAAATTATAATATCGAATAAATCACTTTATCTAGATTCAAAGATAAACCAAATTCCAGAAATAAACAAATTAAATTATGGCAAAATCTAATTTATCCACGTTCATTATTTATTGTTTGTTTGCTTTTAAATCATTACTTTGTCTTTTAGGCCGATTCCATATCCATTATTATTTGATCTATGCGCCCCAGAACCAGGTGCAAAAAAATGAATACGAAAGTTATGCGCCCATCCCATTTTTTTCCTTTACAAAAGTGGACCACTTCCCACCTAAGCATGCGTTAATTCGAAAAAAAATTGTCATAATGATAGTTTGAGATATGAGCTTTTCTATATATAAACCCTTTCCCCAAAAGCCCAAAACCATATATCTTATTCGGGCCCATTCAAAAGATGTAGCCCTATATCTTTTTGATGCACAGTATACATATTATCCTGATTTTATAAAAGTAAACTCTTGAACAACCATTCTGTCTGGTCCAGCCTTTATCCACTGGTGAATGCTGGACAAAGACTGCAGTTAACGAACCGAAGCCGCTGTCACCACTATAAAACATCGCCCAATCGCAAAGTTACTAGAGCGCATTTGCCCTTAGACAAAGAGGGCCTGAAGAATCTTCAATTCCCCGATATCTTGGACCCCCCTTAACAGCACGATCCGCAGGAGACGGACAATTGTAACAACGGGCAATTAACAGCCTCCCATCCCTAACGCCAAACACCCCCCTACAAACTTGAAATTTGTACCCCAAGCATCGGCCCTCCATCTACTTTCATCGCTCCCAAATGATGTTTGTCTGAGCAATTCTACCAATTTAACCGTTCGATGGAATCACAGTCAAGAAAAATCGTGTTTTGAGTAGGAAAGTAATTATCCACAATTACCCATTGTATATTCTTCTGAACAAAATTAGTGTCTATGCGCTACGCGCTGTCATTCTTTTAATATCTCTTAAAATTAGTCTTAGGCAATTCTTTCTAACGTATTCAACCGATAAATACATTCAGCTTACATATACGAACCAAATCTCTCCAAATCATGCGCACCAACCACAGGGCACAAATAACAATCGTTTAGTGAAACAACTTTAGCCCACTACCTATCTCTTGACCAAATTCAGCGCCTTCAATTCCCCACCACAGACAACCGTAAAACTTTCCGCTAATAATCCCCATGCCATGGAGTATAAACAAGTAGGAAAAATAATGCTAACCTTAGTCAAAGCAATTTCACTTGTATAATAATGACTCTATTGGTTAAATGTGTTTAAATCTTGCATCTGTCAAGTGCATACTTTGATAAAGAAAAACAAAAATGTACAAATTTCATGTGTTACAATTGCACCACACTGGTTTCAAGCGTGAGCAATTGTAACAACTCGACCTCGTGTTTATGAATAGATAATGGCTTCAAAATGAATTAGTTACTTAACCAAACCTATTCGTATGTCGAATCTAAAATAATCAAAACAATTTCGATTACTATTTATAGCAATTATATTAGTCATAATACAATTGATAAGTTCAAAAATCTGGAAAAAAAAAGGGTTAACCCAATTGCCCCTGGTCTCCCCTAATTGATCACACAAAACACTTAACGCTTTAGTTAACGTATTTGTTTTTTACCCTATTTTAATCTTGAATTCTCTCATTCTATCATTCTTGTATTGATGAAACGAAATACACTATTCCCCACTGCGGACTATGACAGAATGCATTTCGTGGGATACCGCACAACAAAGAAACATAGATTTTTGGACGCAACACCCGAACGATAACTCTCACGATACAAGTGTTCTCGCAGTTGACCTGTTCTGTAGTCATAAATGTCCGCCAGCCGACGCAATTACGTATTGCACCATCCTAGTGATCCGTCACTACACCCGAGAAACGACTGGATTCGAACCTTGCACCCCTTATACGCATCAGTTATGTATGCTTATTATCTCCTTTTTCCCCAATTGTATTTCTGCAAACAATTCCAATCTGATTTCAAATTTATTTACATTTTCTACTCTCTTGATCTCCAGGTCAGCAAAAAATCCTTATATGTTTCTTTTTTCCTTTGTGACTACAATTTACATTATGTGTCGCGCAACATCCTCGAAACCACGCCACACATTATTAACGACTATAGCCTTAATATATTGTTAATTACTATAATATCCATACAGTCCAACCACCCCATCTCTCTTTTCAACACCGCTACACACTCTGTCTCTCTCATCCACCCCCTCCTTTAGCAGGCACCCAACAATTCCTCATAGGAACTGACCACCCCATATCATATAATCAAACAAAATGAAGGTAATGCTTCAGCTAATAACAAACGCGATAGTATACTATACGACCTGAATAACAATCTCTCGATTCCATCACGGACAACCGGCGCACAAATAATTAAAGTCAGATTTAACTCATTATACTGAATGCAAAATCCTTCTGCACCCCCCGATTCAATTGTAAAATCCCATTCTTCCGACCCCCCCCCCCCCAAAGAGAATTCTATTCAATCGCCTAAAACACCTTGAGGTAGAAAAGCATAACCTGATCGCCACTGCCAGTCTTTTACCAAAAAACTATTTAACTTGCGCTCATTCGTCCAAATGTTATATCACGATGTCTTTGTTTGCATGTTACCTATTGGCTGTGTTTTTTGAGAACCTTGTGGAAATGGTATTGTATTGTTTATGTATCAATATATTACTAATATATACTTATTGAATGTTTTATGAACACGGTTCGAACTCATATTCAAAAGTTATATGTCCCACTCCTTATTATTCAAGTATAAATGTGAGTACTTATACTCCACTATTTGAATATTTTATGATAAATTCTAAACGAAAGAATTCCACTTAAACTTCCTTAGCCCTAACAACATACAAACCAAACTTCAGCAACAACCAATAAAGAAACAATTTAATATTTTTATCCCTTGGACAATTATTTGTCATTACGCAATCACTAATTACTTCCACTCTAACGAATTATATTATAATATTATGAAATCAATCAAGTACCCTATCATACTTAATCTAAAGCCACGGATATCGATTTATCTAATACTTATATTACTTTAAACATACGTCCAATCTTCATACATTCCGCTGTCATTTTCTCATAATTTACCCAAACCCCTTACCTTATCTATCATTGTAAACCAAAGCATCATCATCCCACCCCATCACTAATTCGTTCCAACCAATCAAAATGACCAATTAACTTTTATATATATCATCAATCAACCATTTTCTCCATTCACCCACACAGCTCTCTCTATCACCTCCACTAAACCGCCACCACCACTCTGTTCAACTTCCCCTTCCCTATCCTCCTGCCTCCTCCAGCATCATCTCATCATCATCAACCCGCCATCAATAACCAACTGACATTATCTTAACCTATTAAATCATAAATCTACCACTGTCATACTGACCACCACCACAAACTCCACTGCAAACCTGTCTCACCCTCGTTCACCCCTCTTTCACCATCTCATCATTATATCACCATTCATCATCACCACTATCATCATCATACCATATATATCAATAAATGCAAACCATCAATCATCATAAGTGCGAGCCCATCCATCATCAATCATCATCATCATTATCATCACAAACAATCATCATCATCATCCCTCATCTTCATCATCACCATTATCATCACCTCACCATTCAATCACCATCACCATCATCATCAATTATTTTCATCATAATTCATCAATCTCTTCAACAACCACCCCTATCCATCAATCCCATCATCATACATTCATCCATCATCATCACCATACTAGCCTATCATCTATTACATCATCATTAATCGCACCAACTTCGTCCTTCATTACCATTCTCCAGAATCATCTTACCATCATCATCTTCTCCATCACCGTCTCATAAGCACAACTCCAGACTAAAATCTCCCCAGCAAGATGCTTCTGTCAGACCTTCTACAACAACTATGGTAGACATCCATTCGTCCATCATCAAACCAATCCAGAAGCTTGCTAAGATTTACGAACTCGATTCAAGCGCAATTGTAATTTGTAAGTAAAAATACTAAGTAATTCATGTATCGGTAGGCTTACCCATTGACCGGGGGGGCTAACTTACCACAATCATCGGCCTAGGATGCAACTCCACAAAAAGAAAGAAAGAAAAAGTAAATTAAAAATTAAAAAAAAAAAAAAAAAAACGTCAAAAGGTCTGTCAGCCTTGCCCTTGGCGGCACCGTCGAAATTTAGGAGTGTTTTCAACTCCAATAGCAGTTTAGTTATAACCAGGAACGGTTATTTTCTACTGAAATTGCTGTTTCGGGTACTAATTTCCTACACGTTTACGCCATTTAGGGTATTTTCCCAGTCTGATGTCGTATGGAGGTGCAAATTGGACTCTGTAATACGCCATTTTAGGGTCTATGGAGGAACAGGGGGCGCCTAATTTAGATGGTTACAGCCCGATGGTCCACGAGGCCGATAGTCTTCAAGGCCAATTATACCGAGTCACGATGACAAGAGGACACCTAGCTCGGGGCGTATCATGAAAGGACCTGCATGTCGGACGTTTTATCCGACAAATCCTGTTTTATCCGAGAGTTACTATGGTGACTATTCTTCTCAGTCGATCAAAATCAAGTAAATATGTCAGATTTGACAACTTATAAGGCAAGAAAATAATATTGATGAAACACTCCCGGGTCACAATATCCTAGGATCGCATTTTGCTCTATGCCCTATTACCCTTACCTTAAAGTTGAATTAAGAAGGGAATGAATTTCCATTAAATTGGGTTCTACAGATAATATATAGCATATATAAGTTGTTCAGACGGATAGCATATCACAAAAATCCTC
>CALNVZ010001665.1:0-10487 GCA_940671915.1 Paracentrotus lividus
TGTCTTCTTTGCCACCAATGAAAGAATCCTCTCATGAAATGACTTCTGAACATGTAGATGAGGAAGATGATTTGTCTTCTTTGCCACCAATGGAAGAATCCTCTCATGAAATGACTTCTGATATGAACGTTGGAAATGGGAATCAGATGGATCAGAATAAGAATAGTGATGATAAACATGAAGATGAGGATTTGAATCCCCAGACTACAAAAGAACTCCAAAATTCTAGTGAACTCCCAACGTCAATAGTTACCCTTATGTCTAATAATGGCCAACTAGATGATACTGAGGTAGTCAAGCCTCAAGTACAGATAAACGAGAGTAGGAAAGAAGTGCAGGAATTACAGGGGACTCCAATATTGGAGAGTGATTACGAGAAGATGTTTGAAAGAAGACTACAGCAATGGAAGGAACAAAACCCTCCCTCACCTGTTCATGAGCAGAGAACCTTTGGAACCAACACAGAAAATTCAGATGATGAGGTATATTTAACCCAGAAGATTGATTCTCTACTTGTATTTATTAATTAACATCTGTTTTCTTTGGTTTTCTTGAGATTCCTAGCTCCTTTTCCCTGTTTTCTAAACATCGTTCTTCACTGCTCTTTCCCTCTGCATTCTCCTTGGGTTTCTCTAGATACTATCAACTTTCTTTTCTTTTGAAATACTTGATTTTCCTAACAATTTCTGCTAAAATATATATATATATATAATTTTTTTTTTTGAAGATTTCCGAGGTGGATGTACCCAATGACTTAAATAAAATTATGTGGGATATAATCAAAAGAAATGATTTTTCATGATTCTTTTTTTTTTTCTTCTTAATCTTTGATTACTTACTATCTTAAAAGCAATAAAGAAATTCCAATTATCTGTCTGATCTCCAAAGTTAAATATTTGTTATTTGAGATTAATCTATATTCTAGTGAAATTCAGTCAGATAATTCAAATCTTGTGTCTAAAGATACAATATTTGTTGTATGAAATTGATTTCTGTTCTTAAAAGATGTTTGTGAAATACACAGGAATGATGTGTTTGTAGCTCTGTTCTCAGACTATACAACTTATTAACTCAGATTAATTTATATCCTCGAAACCTTTCTGAAATTCCCATCATCTCAGCTTACTTCGGAGGAGGCAGAAATGATGAGAAACCTTGAAGATGAGGAGGAGAAGGCAAAGTTTCAAGAAGCTGTCAACAATGCTGTAACTGAAAAATTAAGTGTCTTGAAAACTAAATATGAGGTTAGTAATCCCCATTAGAGTTTTTTCTCTTCATGTGAAGAGATGAATGATTACAGATATGAAATTTAGAGGTCTAGGGTGGTGTTTCACCAAGTCGTTTCTTAGCTACATGTACGAATAACTTTACAAACAACTGGTGTTCAGTTCTTTGTGCTATCTGATTGCGAATGTGTTTGGTATAGCACCTAACAGCATGTTCCGTTCGTCCATTAAGTCATTTGTAACTTTACGAACGACTCAATGAAGCCCCTGGGGCCTGTAACATAAAAAGTTGTAACAATTGATTGAAAATTGACATTAGGCAATCGGTTTTCAGGATGGTTGTGTCAAATTTGCAATTAGTCATTACTATTGATGTTACAAATATTAGTCTCCACTCACTTGCTCATACTCGTAGAGCCCTGTATGTTACAAACCTCTCACTCATTAGTTTTTCTCCTTCCTTTTGGTCTTCTTTGAATCATAGAGGTAACATTGATTTGTATTGCTGGAAAGAGATGCAGCAGAAGAGATTGATCCAGCAATCACAAGATTCTTTTTTTCTTTGTTTTTTGTATTTTTGTTTTTGTTCCTTGTCCTCATTCTACTCCTTTATCATCTCAAACTATAATTATTATTCTTTGTATCATCATTATTATTATGACTATTGTATTGATGTGTATAGGAAACCATTGATTTGCTTGAGCAAAAAGGAATAGCAGAGAGGACTCTCATGCTGGAGACATATCGCAAACTTCAAAGGGAACACCAGCAATTTGCTACAAAGTATACAGACCTCGAAGAGTAAGCCTCATTTTATAATTTACTTCAATAATCACATGACCCTCTCTTACCTTGCTTTTGTTCCCGAGAACAATGCTATGACCGAACCAACAATAGACTACCAAACATTTTCCTACTATACCCTCCATAATACCCTTGCCCACGCCTGCCTGAACCACGAGGTGGCGCTTAGACCATAAGGCATATAACTTCATTCTGATTTTTCGAGTCGTTGCTGAATCGGACGTTTCTCTGAATTTTCTGGCGAGTGAGATCGTTCCTATTTTACGATTTTGAATATTTGAGTTATTTATCAATATATTCTGCGCTCACTAAAAGACATCCTTTTTTTACGCCTAGGTTATTGGGTGCTTTAGTTTACTGCGGCCCCTCCTTTTGGCCTAGATTACTCCTTTTCGACGTTTTCTTATTACCGTTTCCAACCCAGTCCCGCACGTTTTCTGTTTTTAGCCGTGGTTGTTTTGGTCGCTATACCGGTTGAGCGCCTGTTTTTTCTTTTGAACTTCAAGATCCCGCTCATTGGCTCTCAGACCCTTTCTCTCATGGTTTCCTCACTTTTAGAGGGTTCTTCTCCTTTTTCTGAACATATTGACATTTTAGTACGTTTTTGTTATATTATTAGGTATAACTTTTCCTGCGGCCTGAGGTCGTGGCCTTTTTGCGGGGTGTCTTCCGGTCCCCTTTGACTTCCGATCTATGTTCGACGATAGTTTTGTTACGTTGTCGTTGTGTTGTAATGTGTGCTCGCACGCGCTCTTTGATCTAGTCCGCTTTCTGGTGCATACTCTCCTTTTTGTCCGTTCTACGCGAGGTTTCGTCCCAGTTTATCGTCCAATAATAAAAAAAAAAAAAAAAAATAAAAAAAAAAAAAATTTTTCTGCGTCGTACTAGCCTGTTCTAGAGCGGGGTTTTCTTCATTTTGGAGTTTTCCAGTGAGACCGCCTAATAGCCGGTCTCGCTTGTCTTGCCTTATAACAGAATTAGGTTTTACATTTCAAAGACATAATTTGTTCTTTTCTTTTCAGGGCTTCTAACCTTGGACAGCAGGAGTGACTTTATGACGATTCAACGAACACAGAGCTAAGCGGCATTGGTCTCTTCGAAGATCGAATTTGAGCGGGATCGGAAAGCATGCCGCGGAGGTCTCTGACACTGCAATGTGTTCGCTCTCTCCTGCCCTAGTAGGGGGGGGGACACAGACCGTCGACTCTTTGTCCAGCGCTGGCTCCACCTCCTCTAAGTCCAGCTCTAAGAAAAGTCTTGTAAGCTCGAAGAGATACAAAAACGTGCGTCCACGTTTTTTCAGAGAGATAGACTATATCGTCTCGGTTGTCTCCGGCCAAGGGAGCGGGTTCGTCTACCAGATATTGCCCCGATGCCCCCGAGTGTAGACAGAAAATTGCGTTTCTGTCTCAATTAGGGATGAGAGTCCGTAGCGCCCCACGTCTCGCTCAGGCATGCCCCGGGGGGTGGATTAGGTTTGGGACCCGTGCGCCGCAGTTTTCTGCGTCTGGCGCACCCACTCCACAACTTGGGTAACCCAGAAGCGCGGCGTGTCGCTCCGTGCCGGGAGTGCTCAGTGGATGGTGAGCTCGCAGGGCTATTAGGCTATCCTTGGAATAAAGCCCAAACGCCGGATTCGTTCCCGGGGCTCTCGACCCCGAGTGTAGGCACAGAAAATTGCGGTTTCTTCCTGTCTCACTTAGGGATGAGAGTCGTAGCGCCCGAGGTCTGCTCAGATACCCCGAGGGGGTGCCGAGTACGATTTGGGATCCGTGCGTCCCGAGTTTTCCTGCATTTGGCGGACCACCTCCATATAGGATAGGGGATGGCGGTCGCTTCCCGTCCGGAGTGCCTCCCACACCGTTCACGGGCTGGTGGCTCGCAGGGCTGATTACGGCTATCCCTTGGGATAACGCCCAACGCCCCACCGGGAGGTTCGGGTTCCAGAACACCCGGCTCTCGACCCCCCGAGTGTAAGCACAGAATATAGAGGAGGATATAGATATATATAGAGAGTCGTGCGCTCACGGTCTCGCTCAGAGCGATGCCCCGGGGGATGACCGAGTACGGTTTGGGGACCCGTGCGCGCAGTTTCCTGCAATCTGGCGGAAACCAGACGGCTCCGCTCCACGTCCGAGATATCCACCCCGTCAGACGCTTAATCGTTGTCGACGGAGTTGGGGCTCCGCTGTAATATAGGGCTATTACGGCTATCCCTTGGGATACGCCCAAGCGCGCCACCGGAAGTTGATTCAACGATACACCTGTTCTTCGAACAGATATACCGAACGTCCGGGGATATTCGGTTATCCGTTCAGGATGCACTGCTCGGCCTGCCTGGTCAGACCCGAGAGCTGCGGATAATCCCGCGAATCCTTTGGGGTGCTTTTACACCCTAACCAAGCGGGGTCTCGATCCTATCCCTTGGCTCGCCCCAGAAGGTGAGCGGGATATGGTACCCTCGTGGGCCAAAAGAAGTTAAAACAAAAAAACCCGGCCCTCGTCCCGTGACAACTGCCTGGTCACTACACCCCGCCAACGTCGGCCTCTGCATGGATCACCCGCCTAAGGGAGTCCCAGCCTAGCGGCCCCGGGATAGGGTGATCAGGTGACTGACTCCGAACTTACTTCGGAGTTCTCAGCTCACCCAGCCCAGTCTGCCCCGGCAGACTGCCCCGTCTCGTCCGCCCCTTGGTGGAAACCGAAATCGAATGTGTCGGAGCTACGGCTATCCCATTGGATACCACTCAATGGCTCCGCACGGGGGGTTTGTTTTCCAATGAACACCCGGCCTCCCCCGACCCTCCGGGCGTTCTAATCAGAACGTCCGGGGAGATCCGTTATCCGCATCAGCGAACCGCTGGTACAACCACTACCAAGCGGGTTTCGCTCCCTATCCCTCGGGCTTCGCACCCAGAAGTGACGGCGACTAGCTACTCTGGTGGCTTGGTTGCCGTGCCCTTGTCACAACGACACTGGCCTGGTCTCAACCACCCGCCTCAATCTGATACTTGGTGTTTGTGCCTGCGGCACTGCTACAAGCGGGGTTTGCGCTCCCATCCCTTCGGGCCTTCCGCACCAGGGTGACGGGACTAGCTACCTCTGGTTGGCTTGATGCATGGCCCTTGTCACACCGACACTGGCCTGGTCTCAAACCACAACCGCCTCATCTGATACTTTGTGGTTTGTGACCTGGCGGCAACCCCTCAAGGGGGTTTGCGCTTCCCATATCCCTCGGCTTTGCACCAGGGGTGACGGGACTAGCTACCCTATGTGGCTTGGGTATCCTGGCCTTGGTCACACGACATGGCCATTCTCATCGCCCGCCACATCAGATACTTTGTTGGTTATGCGCCTTCGGCTTCCTACCAAGCGGGTTTTCGCTCCTATCCCTCGGGCTTCGCACCAGAAGGGTGACGGACTAGTTACCCCTTCGTTGGCTTGGTAATGGTGGCCCTTGTTCCACACGACACTGGCCTGGTCTCAACCGCCCCGCCATACAGATACCTTGGTGGTTTCGCCTTTCGGCTCCCTACAGCGGGGTTATTCGCTCCCTATCCCTCTGGCTTCGACCAGAAGGTGACAGGGACTAGCTACCCCATCGTGGCTTGGTATGCCTGACCCTTGTCAATACGACACTGACCTGGTCTCAACCGCACCGCCACTTCAGGTACCTGGAATTGGGTTATGCCTCGGCACCTATTCAAGCGGTTTCGCCCCCTATCCCGGGCCTCAGCGGCCCAGAGGTGAGGGGACAGGTTACCCCTCGTGCATGGTTTGCCTGGCCCTAGTCTCATGACGCCAGCCTGTCACAACGCCTGCCTCTTCGGGCCCACCCGCTTCAGGACTCGCCCTTCGCCACTGCCTTATACCATTGGTATGGGATGGCAAGACGAGAAGTCCTCCCCGGTTTTCCCCCTCACCACACTGCGGCTACTTGGGAGGTGGGATACGATGAACACCGCTCGAGCTTACATCGGAGTTCTTGTTCACCCACCCGGGCTGACCCGGAAGGCTTTTTCGTCTCGGCCAGCCTACAGTCTGATACCCGAGATCAGATTGGCTCGGAATAGGAAGGATTTTTGTTGGCTTCGAGTCGAGTCTAAATCAGACTCTGTTTGACACGGAAGCTGATCCGCATTACGATGCACCTCGGCAGGATTCTTCCTTCCCTCAGCATCGGGATTGGGCGATATTCTACTCGAAATCGTAGATGAGCTACTTCCATGATACCTCTAGAACTTGTCCGTCTACCTGAGATTGGCTTTAGTAGCCAACTCCCAGGGAGCGGCTTCTCTTCTCTACTGCGCACACCACTTACGTGGGAGGCCCGAGTGGATTTTGATCGGGAGCCGCGCTGGGAGTTTCGTTCTCCGAGGCTAGGTCCCCCTCCCGCGCTGGGAGGTGGCCCGGCTGCTAGCCCTGTGGAGGAGCCTTTGTGTTTCCTTCCCAGGGGCAATGCCCTTTCGTGTGACCTACCATCCGTGTCGATTTCACGGACGCGTTCACCTCCAGGCTGGGGCGGCCTATGGTGAGGGTCAGTGCGGCGGTGGACTGGTCACTCCAAAATGACCTCCCCTTCCCACATCTATGATGTTTTAGAGATGTTGGCGGTTCAGTCATCCCTGGACTTCAGGATCGAGGCTATTAGTACCGCGTCGGAGGATACCTTTTGAACGGAGCAATGTGAGCGTGCGGGCTTACATCGAGAGCGTAGAGGCACACACTCCACCCCGGAGCTTGAACCGCTTGACCGGATCAAATGTGGAGATGATGCAGGGAGAGAAGTATCCTCGGGCCGTCTGCCTCGTAGCATACCGGGTCGGGAGAATGTTATAGAGCGGCTCCTGTCCCACAGCATCTCTCCCTCGAATGGGTCTCGTCCGTCAGACACTACTTCGAAGCGGACTGAGATGACGAGTGGGCACCCGAAGAGCGTAACGTATCAGAGAACACGTTCTCGGTTACAAACTGGAGCGGGATTGAGAATTTTGCATTACCCCCCATTGTATATTCCGCATAGATACCCCCTAGTGCTAGCATCATGCGTAGATGAGGACGGCTTGGGATGATTATGATAGACGCACCCGCACATGCGCCGGGCAGAAATGAGTTCCCTCAGCCTTCGCGAGCTTTGTCAGCCTGTCCGTAGGAGAGACACCCTCACCATCGATGGGCAGGACGTTGTGAGCACAGCCGTTTCTGCACGGCGCTACTTTCAGAGAGCACACCGATCTTATCAGGCTTCGCTTGAGACTGAGACGGTGCAGTATGTCAGGGAAATCGCAGGCAATCTCGTATGGCTTCTCGGAGAGGGCCTCGCTCATCTGATATGCCAGGAGATCACGGAGGGAAGTCGACGCTAACGGTGTAAACTCACCGTCTAGCCTGCACTTTTCTGAGTTATTGATATATCATATAGTTGTAATATTATTATGATCATTACTTTATTATTCTGGGCAGAGTACTTCTCTTTTCTTCTAGACCATATTTGGTGGGTTTCGTGAGTTCCGTATCTTTTGTTGATTGATTCCATTTTCATTTCAAAATTAGTGTGCCTGGTTGAGGGTGGTTGATTATATTGTCTCGTGTATACTTTTTTTTTATTGTATTGTTGTAGTGTTTATTCTTTTAATGTTTTATTTGTTATTTGTTTTTTTTTATTTTTGTTTTTTTTTTGGTTTGTTGTTTTTTGTTATATTTTTTTCTTGTGGTTTTTGTATATATGTTTTAAGTTTTTGTTTTTTTTTGTTTTTCTTTTATTTTCTGTTTTTAGTTTTGTTGTTGTGTATGTATTGTTTTATTTTTTTTTTTGGTCATTTGTTTTTTGTGTATTAATTGTTTTTTTGGCTGATCTTGGTGGTGTGTTAAATTGTCCGGTAAGGGTGTATATTTGATCGTTCGTAAGTTTAAGGAGTGTTAATTTTGTCTTTCAAGGGGTGTAGTGTTCCGGGGTAGTTTTAATTGTTTCTCTGGGGGGTAATTTTGTCCGGTTTGTGGTGTTAGATATTTGTCGGTTCTATGTTCTTTTTTTATTTTTTATGTTGTCTGGGATTGATGAGTTGAATTTTGAGTTTTGTCAGTTTATGTTCGGTGGGAGTAATGTGTCCGGAGGTAGTGTTTAAATTGTCTCGATTCTTTTTATTTTCTTTTATTTTTATGTTATTATTTTTTTTTTATTTTTTATATAATTTCTATTTTTTCTTTGTAGTTCTTTTCTTTCTTTTTTTTCTTAGATTTTTTTGTATAGAGTTATTTGTTTATTTGTTTATTGTTTTGTTAGTTTTTTAGTTGTTTTGATTTTTACTTGTTGTTGTCTTTTTTTTTGTATTTGTTTGTTGTTTATTTTTTTATGTTGTTGGTTGTATTTGTTTATTTTTTATTTTTTGGGGGTAGTGAGTTAGTTTGTCTCTCTTTTGATGGTGGTGGTATGTCAATGTCGTTTTGGGTTTAGTATTGTCGTTCGTTTTGTTATGGGGGTTAATGTCTCTCAATTACTATTTCTGTATGTTTGGTTGTGTGTTGTCGTTTCAGGTATGATTTGGAGTGGTAATTGTGTTTTCTTATGTTTCGTGTAGATAGTTTGGGTAATGTCCATGGGGGTATTTGTCCTAGATTACCGATCATCTCCGACCATCTGCGACTCCATCTCATCATTTAAATGCATCTAATCTGATATGAATGTGGTCTTTATTACAGGGATGTCCATTAAAATAGTTTTCAATGTTTATTTTTTTTAATAAAAGTTTGTTTTTTTTGCTGATGGTTTATTATTGTATTTTTAGAGTTTTTAGCTGTTTATCAGATTTTTGTTTTAAAAGAAAATAACTATTTTGGTGTTACTTTTTAGATTAATCTACAATTTTGGATGCTTTTGTCGTGGTTTTATATTATATTTTTTTGAAGAAGATTAGTGACTTTCAGATTTGAGGTTGTCTTCACCAGAATTACCTAAGATTCTGTAGTTCTTGACTTAGATGTTATGTGTTGTACTAAACTTTACTAGAGTGTTTCAGACAAGTCCATGATAATATACAATTAAAGTATCTTGAAGTTTTGTTTATGTTTTTTTTATTGTGTTTTTATTAATAGCTCTTAAATCATATATGTACTGTCTTTGTCTGTGTTCTTAAAATTTCATTTTTCTGATGGTTGTGTTACTAATACCATAGATGAGATATATATTGGTTACTTACAGTTTGAGTAGAGTTATAATATTATTCATTGTCAAAGATACAATTTATGTGCATTGTTCTCAAAACTAGATTGGTTTTGGGGATACTATTATTTTATTATTTCCTTTTTCGTTTTTATGATGTTCTTGGTGTTTTATATTCTTTATTTGTGTTGTAGTGGGTTGATCTTGTTTACCATATTTATGCCATCTGGTTGGAAATATCTTTCTTTCGATAGGGTAACATATCTAGTTTGATTTTCAAGTTAGGATTATAACTAGATGTGATTGTGTTTGTATTCTGTTTGCCACTTTTAGACATTTTGGGGTTTCTTATTTTTTTTAATTCATGTGCGTGAGGTTGTGGTCTTGTGTCAGTTTATAGTTTCTATGGAGTGTTGTATTAATAATTACAGTGGTACGTAGTTATTTTTTAAAACTTTAAATGAAGTTGGTAAACATTGTTTCTTTTGTTTTACAATACTTGTTTAGTATTTTTTGTTGTTTTTTTTTGTTTGTTGTTAAGGTATTGGTGTTGTTTGGTATAGTATTTTAATATGTTTTTTTCTGTAGTCACAATGTACATTGTTTTTGTGTTAAAAATAATGTATTAATTATTAATTATTAAAATATTTTCTACTTCTTTCTTACTTCTTCTTAATTTGTTGCTTTTATATGTCTTCTCATTTTGTAGTCTCTGAATCTTAATTCCAGATCTATGTATCTTTTTAGATATAATTCGTATCCCATTGTCATATTAAATCATATTCACTTTGATTTTTGTAGTTGTTTTGGTATACATTCGACTATCAATAAGCAATTTTATTTTATTGTTATATCTTTTGTTTTGAACTTACGTGCTGTATGATGTTTAATTTTTTATATCAATATTTTTCTAGTTATATAAGGTTTAGAAACGTTGATTCTTATTCTGTCTATGTTAGAGTGTTATTGTTTCTATAGGATATAGAAGGCTTGAGCCTATTGTTTATTATGAAAATATTACATGTCTAATTTGATAATTTTTATCGTTACTTGGTCAATATAGATCAAATTCCTGTATAAGGTTGCTATTTTGTTTTTTATTTATATGAAATTTGTTTTGGTTGTTGCTTGTTATCTTTTCATCTTTGCTTGTGTTGTGTATTATTGAGTTATTAAGTGCGTGTTGGCATTGTTGGTTATGTTTTTGTTTTGCATTGTATAATTGACATTTTGTTTGGGTGATCATATATTCATTTCTTATGTTTGCATGTTTTGATATGGACCGTGTTGTTTTCTAT
>CALNVZ010001671.1:712-12334 GCA_940671915.1 Paracentrotus lividus
CTCGCTAAGTGCTCCCTCGTATAAAACTCATTGGCGCAACACCGACATGGGCCTTGAAGCTATAATATAGGGCACATTATTTGTATTTTGGAAAGGGTTTATAATCTCGCAATGAAAAATATGCTTATTATAATACATAGACCTCGTAGGGGACCTACTACTAAAATAAATATGAAAGAGGTCAAGGACGCAAGTTTCGATTTGAAGGGGTTTATATTTATTTATTTATATTTATTTACTATTTATTCTGCTCTTTTGAAACCATTAAATTCATATATATTCATTTCAAAATAAATACAAATTTAGATAAAAAAGTCGATCGAAATATATCATTGCCTCTTTTTGTGAAGTCGCAGTAAAATATAATTCCACATAATAATATATCTATGAATTATGACGAAGTAAAGAAGAGATTTTCTCCACGCATGGCAAAATTACAAATTTTTAATTTTGGTTATCATGCAATATAGATAAATGATCAATGAACATAGTCTCATATCGGGTTCACGATGTATATGGAGGTTGTTTGCTGTAGTCAGTAATATACCCATACAAAATGATGTTTGCGCAATGCAAAGGTGAAAATCGGTCAAAACTGTTAAAAATAAATAGTATATATAATTAAACGATGATAGAAAACATGTCCTATGATTCAAGCAAAATTATAAAGGGTTAATTATGTTTTTAGAATTAGTGGTGGTGTCCCAGTTCTCCTGCTTCCCAGCGCTCCGCTATCACGCCTTATGTTTTTTTAAAAATATTTTCGATAAGAAACCTGAAGGCAGTCCATCGAGGCCTATACTTCCATATCGCCTTTTATAAACCCCTCTAATCAAACTTGCGTTACACTATTTGTCATTTTGCTTTAGTAGTCGATCCTAGGTTGCTATTGTATAATAAGCATATTTTTCACCTAACGAGGGTATATCGACTCCTTGCAAAATACAAACTATTGTGCCCTTTATGGTTGCTCTTTAGAGCTTGAGGATTACTCATAAGGAGGTTATGGATCCAGTTGGTTGATGTAGGCTAGCTAGGCTCCTAGGAAGGGTAAGATATACAAAATAATATAATGTAATAATAATAATAATAATAATAATAATAATAATGAATAATAATAATTATAATAATAGAGGTTAATAAAAAACAGAGAGAGAGAAAAAGACGGGGAAATAGGAACAAAG
Organism: Paracentrotus lividus; assembly: GCA_940671915.1. NCBI lineage: Eukaryota > Metazoa > Echinodermata > Echinoidea > Camarodonta > Echinidae > Paracentrotus > Paracentrotus lividus. Next base: position 1,897 of record CALNVZ010001671.1, read on the forward strand.
GGGAGGAAGAATCGCAATGAAAGCCGATGACGACCTGTATATTTAGGCCGATATGTGATTACTTCTTGACCGTGACGGTCAAATGTGCCCCACCAGGCACCAAAAAATAATACTACCCCCGCCCCACTCTCTCAAGTTATCTCTCTCTCTCTCTCTCGTCTCTCGTCTCTCTCTCTCTTATTATCATACTCGACCAGCGTGAAGTTGCAAGAATTGTTATTAGATTCCGGATCGGCCACTGGATGCAGTCTATGCAGTACGCACTATACATTGGTGGCAGCATTAGTTGGAACGTAAATGTACGGGAAGGACGGGGGGGGGGGGGGGGGTTGAAAAGAATTTCCATTTTAATGTGTTATAGATTTCGGGCCCACGAGGATTAACCTGTCCCTATGGCCCTTATACTGATAAAATTGTGTCGTTGCTAGGCTGTTTTGGTTATCTCTGCGTATAACTTCCATTGCAAAAGGGAATCGCCAGGGGTCGCCGCGGAGGTGTTTTTAAAGTGGACGGCCTCGTGCGTCAGCCATGTCTTATTTGTCAAACTAAAGTTAAATGATTGTAATGCTATTTTGGGACCCTTGCGGTCTCTACCTGGGCCCTTGTACAGGCTAAAGATTGCTGTCAATGCTGTTTTGGTTATATGTGGGATGTCCTATTAGTACATACAAGGAATTAGAAATGGTCTCTTTCAACTAATATTAAATGAGTTATGGGATTTGTAGGTTCGTAGGCCCATGTACAGGATAATTGCTGTCATTGGCTGTTTTGGTTTATCTCTGGTGTCTAATACTCCATTGCAAAAGGAATAGCATGTCTCCTTTTCAACTAATTTAAGAGGTTACAGTATCAATTCCAACTCCAGCGTGAAATGTAATCTAACGTATGACATTATCTTAACATACAGTACGCTCCATTATTTTGAGGAGAGGAAAACCGCAGCAACATTAAATTCATGAAGTTTAGTGGAAATGCACGCACCTGAAAAACAAAACCCGGGCGCTAACGTGGAAGCGACGATTGAACAACTGCATGCAATTGATTACTTAGGCGCAGCAAAAACTCGCCTAAGAAAAGCTTCCCTGTCGGTAAAATGGAATTGTCAGTCGATCCGTTCGAGGAAATTAGTCCTGGACATGAATAATAATTGGATACTTTTATCATACGTTTTCGTAGGTAGATGCTTCAGACCAGATTGGGGGAAAGACATTTTGGCAAGCCGATAACACCAATTGTGTTGCTGAAGTTGTAATCAGAATCTTTATGTTCAATAGATTGATGTTCCTCAAAACGATTGATTGATATAAATAGCGATCTTTGTCACATCTTGGCGAGACGCCCGTCCACATTCCGATAATGCATGTGTATGCGGAGATTTGACCCATCGAGTAAAGATTCGTTTGTGATAAATGTTCAAAGTGCAGGAACTTTTTTAACCCAATCGAGATGAATGGTACCATATTGGAAAGTGAGAATTCAAGCTTTTAAAACTGTTGCTGATCATCTAAGGTGTAATATAAATTATGCGTAATCGGAGAAAGATGACTATGCAAGCGTATGAGCTATTTTTGAAGCAAAATTGGCCATATTGGTAGCAGAATTGATGCTTACTAAGGATTTTCCGAATTGACAACAAGTGACAGGGGACTATTATTGTTCCCTTTGCAATAAGTTATTCCTATTTTTGAAAAATGTCGACCTCTAGCGTACTTATTCAAGTTGATCATTTTCTATTGAAAAGATAGTTTGCTCCGCCATAATCAAGAAAGATAATGTGAAAAAAACCTACTGTTGGCAAAATACAAAAAGTCTATGGCCGCGTTCCCTTTGCGTAGAGTGATAAGCGCCCTCTTCCCCTTAAGTTACAGGCTAGAATTGAATATGTAGGATGTGGGGCCCTTAGGGCTACTGCCTGGGCCCTTGTACCGGAATAAAATTGCCTTTGTCATGATGTTTTTTATCTCTGGTATCTAATACTTTCATTTGCAAAAGGAATTAAGGCCAGGTCTCTTTTAACGTATAGTGAATGGTGTTATGAGTGGTGTGGGTCAAGTGATAAAGACGGCGGACTTATTACATCACAAGACGGCGGTTCGAAACCCGTCCATAGCCACTAGCATCCTTCGGCAAGGGTGTCAAGCCTGCAAATTTGCGCGTACCTTGACCCAAGTAAAGGTGAAGTGGGGTAACCGGTAGGGCGCATAAGAAATTCCCTTGAATGCGTGACGCCTTTCGGGTAGCCCCTAGCTAAAGACCGGGTAATAATAATATTGAATCAACTGCGCCTTGAGCACTCACTCACAGAGGTTTATAGCACGAGGCATAAATAACCAAATCACACTCTCAAATATAGGATTTAATCATTATTATTATTATATTATTATTATTATTTTATTATGATGATAACAGGTATTCAGTCCTAGTATTTTCCTTAGAGTGAGACTTTGCCTTTAAAAAAGAAATGCGACGGAAGTGCACTCTCACAAGATGCAACACTTTTAGATGTTTCTACAATGTGTATTTTCCGGAGATCAGTTCACTACCGTGTGGCCACTGGGAGAATCGCTGTTCTCTTTCTGGTATTTGTGATCGTGCTTAAGATCTCTGGATGTTCGGAGATCATCTGGTGATGAGGCCTCGCTCGCATTCCCCTCTTCACACATCCCCGTCGCTCGACCAATTATCACCGGGGGTGACTTCTGCTATGACGTTCCAAATTCGTTCGGAGTTTCAGATCCAGGTTCGAACTCTTGATATTTCACGCTTGCACCTTTTCTTGACTGCGAGTGGTAATGTCGTGTAGAGAGACGGATACATTCGATGATTGGTTAACATTGTTTCCTCTCTTAGCGGAGATGGTCGGACTTCTGTAGGTACAGTTGAATAGCTCTGTCTGTCAGTTATGCCGCAGTTCCAATTAATGGTATCGTTATCAGACTTGAGGTTTTGTAAGTGCATTGTGGCTGAGTTCTCTCTAATGGATGGGTTCATTATCTTGAGTCCACGATCCTTTATAGAAGATGCAGGATGTAATATTGCGGATTGTGCTAATTGTTCTATCTATGTATCCTTGCTGATATATTCTGTTTGGGCAAAGTGGGGCATCCTGATAGTCCTTAGAATGCATTAGAGTCACAGGTTCTTTCCACATACTCTGAACGTGTCCTCCTACATCCTGATTGCAAGAATGGATTTTCGTCACTCATGACCTCGTGCTCTGATTACTCCCTTGATCTACTTTTGTTGATTGGCAAATATGGATTAACCCTTGTGTTGCCGTATTCTCATTAAGACCAGTCAGGACGATTAGCCTCACCGTGAGGATTGTTTTCTTTTTATGTTCACAGAACTGGCGATCGATTGGTTTTTCGTGGTGGACCGTGTAATGACGTTTTTGCTGTAGATTTCGTGCTGCAATCTTTTGTTGCAAGGACCTTCAAGTTCTGTTCTCCTTTTTCCCCGACTGGTAGAGCTATCTGGTGATCTGTCAATGTCTTCAATGCTTGTTTAGTACAATGAGTAAATTGCTGGGCTTTGTTCCATAAATTCGTGAGATATGTTTGTCAATGTATCCTTTGGGACTGGATAGGGTAATTGGCAAGCTGTATTAACTCCATATTCCAAACCCGTTTCTATCTGCTGAAGACCTCTCCTCGCAAGGTCGCGGGGGAGATACAACCTTTCAAGCAGCGCTTTTGGGTGGTGAAGTCTGTGCATTGTCAATCTGCTTCCTTGTCAATGAACATCCAAGCCCTCGTATATCTCGATTTTCCAGTTTATTAATTCCAAAACTATATTAGCACGGGGACTGAGACTAAGTGTATTGAATAGACTCATCTCGTTTCTGCGTTAAGTTTCAGATTTCATAATGACGCTCATCTGTGTTTGTACCTTCTGTCTCTTGCCTTCTCTTTGGCTTACGTTGTGGCTAGGATGCTAGTTACACCTTCTCTACATGGCCAATGTATTTGTCGGTTAGAGGTTCATCTGCGTCTACGTCTTCTCTTGAAATTGAGGTTACGTTCACTCGTCAGATTTGGGCATCATTTCACACTGTCTCTCACCGTACTCTTCTTTCTGTCGTGATCAAGTGATATTCTTGTAGACATTAACATTTTCAATGCCAAATTCCTATCCAGAAGTAGTTCATCTGATGATATTGTTTAGGTATCAACTGCGCTATCAGAACTTTGAGCAAGTTCATCAATCTATCATTTTGGTTCAATTACAGCTTTGAGCTTCATCTTCTTGTAGCCTAAATGATTTACTGTCACGCGGTATATTCTTAGTCCATTTCCTTTTATCATCTTTTCCGATAGTTTGTAGCTTGCAAGAGAGGAGGAGGTACTGCGGTTGGTTTGAGAGCAAGACAGAAGAAGTGAATGGCAAATGATAATTCTCCTCTTGAACTTATTTCGCACTACTCTGATCCGACTATCCGTCAGCCTGCACATATGAGTTATGCGTCTGTTGTTAGTCGTCAGAGTTGTGTTCCACAACTTCATGCTTTTCTGATATGCAGGCTGTACTCGCCATGTGCTGAGTGGCTGATTATGATACAGCTCCATAACTTTGATGATCCAGTATTCTGTGTGGTACATGATATTCGTTATGCCTTTTGCTAGTTCTAATCCATGTCACATGGGGATAGATTAGTTTTGGTCTCTGAGAGCATTATTTCCGTGATAGCTTATATTGTCGAGGTGGTCCTTGCATCCTATATATCTTTATCTTCCCTTTTGGCAGCCTTTCCTGTTGATGAGCCGATTTCTCTCACATGACTGTCATTGTCGGTTCGATGATGACCGAACTCAATGTAGACCGTTGCAGCGTGGTGTGTATAGCGTGCTGAGTAACAAGTGTATTCTGATTTGAGGGCCAGATGTGACTTGGCACCTGTAGTTCTTGGCTTTTTGTTTGAGAGATCATTAGCCATTTGTATAAAGATAGTGTTTATCCTTTTAACGTATCTTGGCAGCCATGCTCGAATCGCTGTTCGACTCCTTTACTACTGTCATTGATGGCATGTAGGAGAGGAATGTTGATCGGTTGGTACTCAAATTTCTTTATCCGAAATTCCTGCATTGCCGTATCTGCGCCCATTATGGACTATTCAGTTCTGTTGAGCTCCTTTATGATCATTGTATGAAGTATTCTCTGAAATGTCAAATCCGTCAGTGCTGGAGTATTCTTGGTACATATTTTCCATTTTCTCCTTTCAAGACTGAGTATGTCCAGCGGACATCCTCATGTGACGAACATCATTCTCCATAGGGCCTTCCAGTAATCTGCTGTTTCTCTGCGGTGGGGCTTCTCTAACTTCAACTCTTGCTTGATCGTGAGTTTCACGAAAAACTTCTTTCTATCTATTCCATGAAAAGAGTTTTGCTTTCTGTCGCTTGAGATGATGACGATTACTCTCGTGTATCTCTTGATTGTCACGATTGTTTACAAAGCGTATGATCTTCGATCTTGAGAGTTTCAATAAAACATATAAGTGCGCGTCCCTCGTGTTTTTCCAGTCTATCCGGTCATTTCTTGTACTAATTTACTTTTCCCATAACTCTTCGTCATCTTCTGATTGGGTGTTTCTCTCTATCCCATTTCTCTCCTATAGCTCATCATTTGTGTTGTAATCTTCTATCTTTGATTGTATCGCGTCTTTACCACTATTTCCTGTTCTCTTTGGGTTTGTTGTCTATCTATCATTTTGATGTGGTGAAGTGCATTATCCTCTTAGTGTTCCCAATGATATCAACCAACAGTATTGGCTCGCGGCGATTTGTGATGGGCAATTTAATCATCCTCATATCCGAGGGGCATTGGCTCAACACGTCACTTATTGTCTATGTATTCTATCTATCTGTCTTGTTATCTATTTCTTTTCGTGGTAGTGCAACATTCTTGTGTCTAATATTTTTTTGGAAGTTGCGTCGGTCACTCATTTGGGAATCGCTTTTACAATTCCTGATAGTTTTATCTATGCAAGGGTATCTACAGTTGTCTCCGTCACACGAGACCTTTGTTCTTCATACACGTTTGTATATCCCTGAGACCTGTGTCGATTCCTTGCAGGTGACATTGTCAATGGTAGGAGATCTCAGTATTGCCCGTTCTTATTGTCATCTCTGTTCTTCTGTGGTTAATTGATACGGTCGGATGGTATGATACACATGATCCTACTCATTGATCCACTTCAAACCGGGGCACTTTTGAACAATCTTTTATCCTAGTTCGATTTCTAGAAGTGTTAGGGAACATGCACCCATTTGTTGTAGTAGCGGGAATTTGTTCATTGATGGTTCTTTCCTTCAATCCTAGACAAACTATCCACTCCACTGACATATATCTAGATTCTGTTTTTTGTGTGAGCATGAGCTGCGTTCAGCGCTTTTTCTGTCTAGTAGGGCATGTTGCTCTGCAGAGACATTATTTCCCTGCATGTAGGCGAGGCATCATCCTTTCGTTATCTTGTTTTGAGGTTGTGTAAGCTTTGATTGTCCTTCTTCAGTTGGCTTAGACTATTCTCTAGACCGATCGCGGTTAATGCTGGATAGTTATAACAAGAATTCCCCTTCAGTTACACTTGATCCAGTACTGTCTGTCTTTCTATTAGCGTTCATTTATGTTTTCAGGTCCAGATTTTGTAGCTATAGGGAGCATATTACTTCCATCCTGTGTTAGGCATACCTTTTTTGCCTAATACATTGACGCAGTTATGTATCGCTTTTGACAATGTTCCGTAGACTCTCTCATATATTAGACCTGTGGTCTGGCCAACTAATACATGTTTCACATATAGTATTTTAGCCAGTCGTCTTCATTTTCGTGATATCTTGCACACCTCCGCTCAAGCCAACTGTGTTTGCATTATTAATTGGCTCCATGGTAGCATGTGATCGCAACCTAGAGGACGATGTCATTATCTAACTCTGAGTAGAGACATGATCACTGCTCTTAATTTCCTTCAGATTTTTCATAGTCCTCATTTCTCGCTCTTTCTGCGTAGTTTCCGAGTCATCCAAATTTATGAAGATCTGACTATTTCTTGGTGAATCTTTCTGATGCTTGCGTAAAAGAGCATTCACCTTGTTTTGAACGCTGACTTCTTTTCCTAACGCACGTTTCGGTTGTAGTATTCTTATCTCCTTGGCTCCGTCACATGCTCTTTCCGGGGCGGTAGAGTCTACGTTATTTCAACAATCCTGGAATTTAATAGTCGTACAGGAAGAGTGTTTAGTCTGGTTGCTAGCTTGTTGGTCTTTACCTTACTTGGCGGTAGTTTTTTTGGCAAGAAATATTCTGACGTCGGTTGGCGCACACTTCTTTGCGCTTTTATCTCTCACAGTTTATCGTCTGTAGTTCAATGTTGCTGAAGTACTCTCTTGGTACGTAAGCAATGCTTTGTTGTCATATGCAGCCAGTGCTTGTTCTCCGATGGAAGAGTCCATTACATCAAGCCATTCATGTCCTCATCTCTTCTATAATGTCTAGATCTGTGCGCCCAAGCATGACGAGACCATCAAAACTTATTGTCCTTCTCAGCTAATATTATTATTTTATTATTATTATTATTAATTATTATTATTATATTATCAATATTATTATTATTATTATATTATTAATTATTATTATTATTATTGTGAGATTTGGGGCCACTTAAGGGCTACTGTCTGGGCCCTTGTACAGGATAAATTTGCTGTCATTGCTGTTTTGGTATCCCTGTGGTCTATACTCGCCATTGCATAAAGGAATTAGCCATGTCTCTTTTCACTCATTAATGTGTTAGCCCATATGGGATTTTTGGGCGCCTTTAGGGCTACTGTCGGGCCCTGTACAGGATAAAATTGCTGTCATTGCTGTTTTGGTTATCCACTGGTGTATATACTCCCATTTGCAAAAGGAATTAGCCAATGTCCTCTTTTCAACTCAATTTAATGTGTTAGCCGCATAGGGATTTGGGCCCTTTAGGGCTAACTGTCTGGGCCCTTGTACAGGATAAAATTGCTGTCATAAGCTGTTTGGTTATCACTGGGTGTATAATACTGCCCATTAAAAGGAATAGGCCATGTCTCTTTCAACTCATTAATGTACATAGGCCTATGGGAATTTGGGGCCCTTTAGGGCTATCTGTCTGGTCCTTGTACAGGATAAAAATTGCTTGTCACGCTTTTTGGTTATTCTTCTGGTGTCTAAACTTCCATCGCAAAAAGGAATTAGCCATTTCACTTTTTCAACTCATTTTTTCGTATTGTGGGGGCCCTTTAGGGCTACTGTCTGTCGCCCCGTACAGGATAAATTGCTGTCATTGCGGTTTCTATACTAGGTGCCCGTAAGGAATGATATCCACCGATTTTTGTCCATTTCTCTTCTCACTCATTTAATGCATTTTTGGAGGCCCCTTTTGGGCCCCAAGGATTCCTGTAGCAGGATGTGCTGCAGCAATCCATTTTATGACCCTTGGCCCTCCTGACATGACGAGAACCACAAACCTTATGTCTCTTTCTCGCTAATTAAAATCTCGTGGCCCCGGCCTAAACTGTTCAAATAAAACCTTTTCAGAAAAAGTATTATTGCCCACCCTAAAATATAAGTTATAATATTTGAGAGTTCAAATTATAATATTACACTTCACAACCTATGGCGGATATATCATTAACAAGAACTATTTGCGAATGACCTCCTGGGGTCATCCGATAGCTCCGACGTTTGCCGTTAGTCGCGGGTCGATAGTCCGCATGAAAAAAAGGTTCGTACAGTATGTCGCGATTAAATAGAAAAAAATGTTTGTTTAAAGGTACCCGAAAATGGAAAAAAAGTTCGTTAGTCCGAAAAAGGTTCGTTATCCAAACTGAAATAAAGGTTCGTTAGTACCGGAAAATTAAAAAAGGTTCTGTTAGTACGCGAAAATGAAAATAAGGTTGTTTAGTCCGAAAATGGAAATAAGGTTCGTTAGTTCCGAAAATAGAAAAAAGGTTCGTTGTTCCGAACTGCAATAATCTGTGGCGAAGCGGGAAAATGGAAAGCAGGGGTTGGTGAGGAGAGGTCAGAATCACCGATATGTTTGTTCATGTATGATTCCGCATTATCCGCCTATCGACGTAGTGTGATTTGCGGCGAGTTGTTTCCGATAGAATAAGTTCCGCTTTTAAAAAACGGGCACCGTTATGCATCTCTTGCTAAATAACTGATTCCATAATTATATCCACTCGCTTTTATACATGAGATAGTATAGTTAATTTTGAAACATTATCAGCGGCGACTTGTTTAATCTTCCGATAAATATTAATTTCCGCTGATAATGTTTTAAATAATTTCTTTCATAGATAAATACGGAACGAATAAAATTGCGGAATTAATTATTTAGTTATTGAGTGATAACGACCCAATTTCAGAAACGAAACTTATTCTTTTTTGGAAGAAATCGCCATCGATAACGTCGGAAAATAAATTCTTCATTAAAAAACGAAAACAATTATTAAGGGGAGATCCAACCCGTAAATTGAAGGTTCAAATGTTGTTACTGTACAAACTAAGCACACCTTGTTTTTTTATTAAGAAAATACCCTTGGACACAATATTTCAGAGGTGTGCTCTTCGAAAGTTGTTGCGATCACCTCTTAATTTAAGGGGGCGTCCAAATTGTTGCCCTTTTTATGACAAATAATTTTTTGGGGATATCATGTAGAGGAACTATCACATCGCCCCGAATTTCAGATCATATAAAAGAGAAATAAATTGCCTACAAGCTGAAACCAATTTTGATGGAATTTAGAGGGGTAAAAATTAATATTCAGCCCAAAGAAGTTCATTTTATAAAATATTTTTCAAAAAATGGAATGTAATCAAAATTTATACTTCGCACTTGTCAAAACTACGTAAAGAAAATTCAAGTGTAACTATTTAGAAAATTGTTCCAATATGTGCACGACATCTTGTGGAAAATGCAGGTTCGTTTATTATTTTAACAAAAAGTTATATCATCTTAAAGTCGTGATCTTGATTTCGCTGAAAACGGCAATCTGTCAATATCTCTAAAAGCTCCGTACACGGACGTATGGAAAAAGGTATGGTGTCTTCTATAAATAAAATGTCTTTGACTTTTTATACCCCAAATCAGCCGGTTTCTGCAGTAAAATTTGATAACATTAAAAGATCTACAAGTAAAGAAATATTATTTTAGTTGTTTTTAGGTATATAGACATACGGGTACTGAGCATTTTCCAAAATACATCCCAAAAGTTGCTTAAAGGTGCATATTGTGACATTTCATGATGTTATGTTATGTGATACACAGGCACGTAACTAGGATTTTTACGGGAGGGTTCGAAATCTGCAAAAGTGGACAAAACCCCGTCGTGCGGTAGCGTGACGTGAAATATTTTTGATGCATACCTTTTTTTTACTCGCCCGGCTTGATGTGAAAAAATTGATGACC
>CALNVZ010001672.1:0-24180 GCA_940671915.1 Paracentrotus lividus
TGATGCATCCGTTGAGTGGTATATCACAGCACCTATTCATAGGAGGATTCTCCTTACTTTTCATGATTTCAACTTAGAAAATCGGTATGACAATGTTGACATACTCATGATACTGGACATGGTGAATGCTCGCAATAGGAAACTCTTTACGGGAGAGAAGAAACAGTTTTCTCCATTCCTCACACAAGGATATAGTGTCCGTCTTAAATTTACATCAAACGAAAGTGGTAGAAGGAAAGGATTCAACATTTCGGTCTCATGTTATGGAACATCAGGTAAGTTTGATCCGAAAAATAAAACAAATATAGATGTTTGTTGTGTTTTTTGGTGTAGTTTGCATGCCAATAATCTATTCTGGTATTGCTAACCATCTTCGCATGATACAAAATGTGATTTATATTTAATATATACCATTTTAGATAGTGCTTCGGCTCGTCTAGTAAACGGTTCTTTACCTGGAGAAGGGTTCCTTGAGCTGCAATCACAATCGGGTGAATGGATGAGGGTCTGTGAAGACAACTCACTGGATTCAGTGGCGGAGGTCATCTGTGGAGAACTTGGCTATCCCGGTGTGAAAGAAATCACCTATGTGGAAGGCGGGTGTCTTTCAGATGATTTAAAAGAGACCTGTACAAGGGCTCCGTCTTGCCAAGATAGTGAGTGTATATTTTCAAATATATACATTTTCAAAAAATGATCATGACAATTGAATTTCATATAAGCCGTTCGATGCCGCTGATACTTTTAATGTCAGTTTACGTTTCTTTTTTTTTTTTTTTCATAATCATTATTTTAATTCTACAGACACATATCGCCTAGTAGATTGTGAGCCGGTGCATTCGACCTGTTCCTCGTCTATGGTCGTCAAAATTAATTGTTATGGTAAGTGAATTTCGTTTGTCATGATTATTATCGATCTCATGGTAGTCATTGAACAATTCAATTCGATTGGTTGATCGATTTTTTCAAGAGCAATTAACTAAATGCATATAACAAATATTTATAGTTTAATAGTGTCAGTATAATACGCGCTGTTATTGCTTGGATTGCTGACACGTGTCTTTCAACATACCAGAAGACATGCTGAAATTATTTTCAGAACTACAGGTAATACGAATATCACAAGAACGCATACGGAAACTGCATACAGTGCCTTCCAAAAGTTTGGGTACACCTGATGCCAGCTATGTCTTTAATCGTTTTAAGGCATTTTATGTCTAGTATTTAAGTCCAAAAGATGTTAAAGTACTAACAATACATTATGTTAGCAATATACTTCACAAATCATAATTTACAATTACTGACCAAAGTCTCCTTGGAATTCAGAAATTAGGCAAAAACATGATTTTGCACTAATTTATTCAATCATTGAAAAAATAAGATATCTCGGCCAGTAATGGTCTGATCACTGTAAAATTTTGCATGGATGTTGAGGCACATGTAAAGTATTTCCCTGTCCTATTTGTTTGTATTTTTGAGGTAACAACTTATTAATTATTTATATTTCATGCAAATTAAGGTCTATTTTTACACATTTATCAATATTTTGTTTTAAGAATTGCTATGAAGCCAAATTTCCTGCTAAAAGCTGCTGAGTATAATAGTCAGTTGTGTTTACAGAAATGGAATTTCTTGTGAATTCCTTTGTATTCTTTTGTTTTAATACTTTCTATTGTCTTTGATTGTTTTTGTTTTAATGTATTTCTTCATGCTTTTGCCTCTTTTATGTTTCAGAAATGTACCTTGATTGATTTCAAGATATCCAAGATGATACTAAAGGCCTTTTAGATGCAATTAAGAGTGTGGTAGAACAGTTTAGGGGAAAGGGCATTTGGTACACAAATGGGCAATAATTGAATTTTTTGGTATTTCTAAACTTTCCTAATTACATGTCAAAAATAGTTCCTTATTTAATTACTTTTTATATAAAGTCTGAATATGACTATTCTGACTGGGGGAGGGGTCTCGGTCAATTAAACCATTTATAAAACATCAATGACTGCTGCACAATCGCTGCCGACCCCAAATATGCCTTTTGGTTATTTTTTTTCTTTTAAAGTGTAGTGCAACTATTGTTCAAAACAAACTGCCCATTGTGTTGTTAGGTGATACAACATTGCATTATTGCATATCAGACCTAAATAAAATATAAGATAGGATTTTATTTCATTTTCGAAACATAAAAGAGCCAAAAACATTAAGAAATACCTAAAAATAAAAGTAATAGAAGACAAAAGAAAGTAATAAAACAAAAGAATACATAAGAATTCCACTGAATCTTCAAGATTTTGACCAAAAGGTTCTGGATTATTATATTGAGCAACTTTTGAAAGGACATCGGACCTCATAACAATTTTTTTTAAAGCCAAATCTTGATAAATATGTAAAAACACACTTAATTTGCATAATTATGAATAATTAATAGATTTATACTTCAAAATACAAACGAACAATGCGGCGCTTTAATTTATATGTGTTCAAACGTTCATGTAAAATTTCACATTGATCCGATCATTATCAATGGAGATTTTTTTTTTAATAATCCAATAAATTAGTGCAAAATAATTTTGCCTAATTTCTGAATTCCAAGGAGACTTTGTTCAATAATTGTGAAGTATATTGGTTTCACAATGTAATTTTAGTACTTCAACAACATTTGGACTGAAATACTGGATGTTAAATGCTTTAAAATGGCCCAAAACATAGTTGGCATCATGTGTACCCAAACTTTTGGAGGGCAGTGTAGAATATTTAGATGTAATTTCAAAGCCCTTATATGTTATCTCATTCATTATACATGTATCTCAATTATGTACCACGGAAATTCGTAATAAAACAAAAATGTGGAAATCAAATTAAAACAAGTGTGATCTTTCAATGGGCCTTGGTATTATACTGTGTTATTCGCAGTGTTTACTGCAACCGTATACAGGCCCTACATGAATCTATTTGATTATTCGTCGTTATATATTTGCAATAATCTTTGTTTCTTGTTGGATTTCTCTCCTCAGAGCCCGGTTATTCAGGGTGTTTTCAATTTGAAAATATGAATTTACAAAACAGCCTTTCCTTCATATCCACCGCAACGTGCATCTCCTCGTGTAAATCAGATGATATTCAAGCTGTCGCTATTATGAACCATGAGGAATGTTTTTGTACAACAGAGGCCACGGCTCGGATAGAAGATGCATCAAAGTGTAGTGAAGAAACAGAAGTACTATCCAGAATGTCGGTTTATAGTGGTACCCTCTTATTTCTTTGGCATTTTTTTTTCAAATGTAAATTTAGTTATTGTATACAGTTGTGCTCATAAGTATTCCTACCCCTGTCATTTTTTTATTTTATTTTTTATTTTTTTTAGTCGTGCTGCTAACTGGATGTGTTTCGTCAAACTTTTTGATGATTAGTATGTTACAAACAACTGAACAATAATGAAATTGTGAGATTTTGACAAATTTGTTATTCCAGTGGTATTTTATTGACAGATTTATAGAAACACCATGTTCAAAAGTATTCATACCCTAGGGGTACTCGGTCCAATAAATTACTTAATAACCACGATTGTAAAGTTTTTTCTTGAAGCAACTACCTTACATCGTTCTTGCAAGTGTACGATGCCTTTCTTCGGGGTTTATGTGTGTCCCGGGATACCTCTGTAAAACCTCCAGGCTGACTCAGGTTGCAGGGCCTTTGAGCCATCATGTCAGTCTGCAGCTCCACAGACACATTCTCGTGAGATTCTTGTCAGGACTTTGGATTTTTCACATTAGAGCATGAATATTGATTTTGTTGAAATATGATAATGGCACTATCAACACTTTCTGGTCCCTTATGGAGCACTTCAAGGCTTCTTCAATAACTGCCACATGTGAAACTCTTTGGAAAAACCTCAATGGGCGTGGCTAGAAGTTCAACATTTCTTCTTGAATTGCTGAATAAGCTTGCCTTGAGGCCCTAAACTACCAACAATGCAAAAGCAAGGCCAGTATGGAAACCATGGACCAGCCAGAGATGACGGTATCGCAAAGCGAATACTACATAGAGGAGATCTGTATAGGAACTGCCTCATAATGACCCAAGCCTCGCTGTCAGTCAGACCCACCATGGGACTTTTGGGCAGTTCTAGAGCTCAGTTAAACCAATATTATAATTTTCGGGCCATGATTTTATAAGTTGTTAAAGCTCATGTATAGTTTTGGGAGAACACTTTTTTTTGTTTTACTTCCATAGCAGAATAATATGAATTAATACCTCAAATAACCTCTGTGTACAAAATGATTTGTTATAAATTCCACTCTAAGACCTGAATTTAGCAACAAAACTGTGTAAATCGATCTGTTGAAGGGCCGTGCCTAAACAGGATCACACTGGGGAGAGTGCAATGAGCAGTGGTTTGTGTGCAAAGTATATGCTATTGATACACAGACTGATACACACAGAATGCACCCACGCCATATACCAGTCAGCAGTGGTGTGGCATGCCCAGAGTTCTGGGGTGAGAGTGAAGGAAGTATGGCCTCATTTTGATGAACATCTCCCCATGTTTTTGCTAACTATAACATATCATGAAAAGACATGCATGGTACATGGTTATATTACTTGCCCATGTATTGATATGTCATTGGAACAATATAAGGACAAGTTGAGTAAGTTTTTAAAAAATGCAATTTTCTCTACCACAACTATACTTGGGCTTTAAGAGTAAATATTAGATTTGAGGGAAAAGATGGACTTTTTCAATCTGGCGAAATAACGAAAAAGTCTTCAATAAAGAACATTGTCCTGATTATAGCACATGGCATCCCTATGTAACCATTATAGGTTTTCTTCTTTGCTGGTAGCACTGGGATTCTCTTAAGAATAAGAGGCATCCTGATAAAGACGATTTTGTTAAGATACTTAATGAAAACTTGCAGAATTATTCTTATAAAGGTTAACCTGGATAGCATTGGATATACAAAAGCGACATTGTTCCAACGCATATGTCCAATTCAATCAAGAATTGGATCAAGGACAATTGTAATGCACGATCTGGAGTGGAAACTTTGAAGACTTGACAAGAATCCCACTGAAAATGTGTCTGGGAATGTGAAGACTCATGGCTTAATAAAGACCATGCAATCTCAGTCAGCCTGAAGGTTTTTACAGAGATCTCATGGGACAACACCCCCGAAGATCTGAAGAAAGGCTCTGGATACTTGGAAGAACTATTTCAGGTAGTCATTTTAAAGAAGAAAAACAAAATCGTGGTTATTAAGTAATAAATTCGACTGAGTACCCATAGGGTGTGAACACTTATGAACATGGTGTTTTCCATAAATCTGTCAATAAAATACCCCTGAAATGCCAAATTTGTCAAAATTTCAAATTTTCTTAATTGTTCAGTTGTTGGTATATGTAGAATACAAATCATCGGAAAGTTTGACAAATCGCATCCAGTAAGCAGCACGACTAAAGAAACTTTAAAAATGACAGGGGTATGAATACTAATGAGCACCTGTGTATGTGTGTGTGTGTGTGTGTGTATGTATGGTCATATTCAAACTAAGTGGGACATTTAGCTGTAATTTTAAAAATTGAAAAATGAAAATGCAAATTAGGATCTGAAATCAACACAAATGCTTCTTTACAACACAACCAATTATTTAAGTTCAAACATTATGTGATCCACTTTTCTTTCGCTGAATGATTGATCAAACAGGAATTTGCACATATGGGACTATGGTGTTTAAAATGCCTCTTCTGTCTAGTCACCTTTTTTCAGATTTTTTTTTCCTTGCTTAAAGTAAATATTATGGACTACTCTAACATGGCATGTACACACGGGTAATTTCGATCTAGTTATTACTTGAATTGTCGCATTTAAGGCACTGGTCGTGTCACTCACGTTTTGGATGTCGTGTCATTCTCGACACACAGGCCCGTATTCTGTTACGGGTTTTAGAGTTGTACGGCAATTGACAATAGAATCGAACAATAGCACCGTACGAAAAAAAAACTCCCAGGACGAAAAAAACGTCCCAAACGTGTACAACTTCCGTACAGCTGGAAGTTTCTAGTGCACTGAAATGCACTAGATAAAACCGGAAATCCATTGAAATAGCGCAACATGATTGTTTGTAGCCGCTTTATCCTTTGACTGCCGAGTGTTGTGCATTGTCGCTTGTCATGCATTTTCAAATATCACGTCCCATTCATTACACTTCAGTGGCCTGGGATGCGAACAATTAACCAGGGAGTGGAAAGGGAGTTTCATTCTTTTGAATTAATCTCCTAAATGCTCCACGAATTTTTTCTTTCACAAATGTGAAGTGCCCATATTTGGCCAAAAGCAATGAAACGTTGAATTTGATTCCGATATCACGCTACATGCATGCGCAAAAAGTCTCACGTTAGGTGCATGCGCATCAATCTTTTTCTTATTACTATCTTGTTTGTTTTTTTTTCTTTTTTTTTTTTTTTTTTTTTTTTTATTTGGGAGGGGCAAAAGTTGTAATAATGGGAAGGGTAAATATAAATTTTCCACTATTTAAAATATTCAACTCTTTACAGAGCCATACACATAAACAATAAAACGTTCAATGTTCATTAACAATATCCACTCGGCCTCGAATCCCTACATCTATTCAAATAATTATAAATAATATGGACCTTTGAAGAATGGTGGAATTTGGTTTCCATTCTTTTTTGTGTGTATTTTTTGTACATGTGTATGTATGTATGCTCGCTATATTTGAAATGGAGGCGGAAATTCTTTTATTGTGATGAAAAAGGTAATCCATGCTTAACGAGGTATATTATCAAAGCGCGGATTATCTTTTCTTTGAGAAGCTTAGCGGTTCCAGGTTATGGCTGACATAGCACAATGACAACGGACAAAGTTTCAGATTCAGGGCGGAACCAATTGCCTGAATGAACTCCTCGTTTAGTATTTTGAATCCAATTTGCATAAAATTTGTTGCTATGACTGACAAACACGTTTCCTTGTCTCACATAGCAACACACCTAATATATATGCAAAAAAGGAAATCGAGTGGGCGTATTTTATGTCAATGCCATTAATAACTCAGTAGTCTTGAAAGAAAACATTAGTTTACATTCTCAGTTGAAAATGATAATGGTGTTTTTTCTTCTCTGTAGAAATTATGGACGTATAGGTGGTATCTGACGTCGCGGAGATGTCTCTGAGACTCGAACACTCGGAGACGTCCCGATAATTGTTTTATGTATCATCAGACACGTCTCCACGACAGAAAAAAAAACACAACACATTCGTAAGCATGTTCTATTTTCCACCATAAAGGTGGTATCTCACTTTGTCCCCGCGACTCGGATACTCCCAGACGTCTCCGATATATATATATTTTTTTCTGTCGCGAGCATTCGCGCGACCCGGGGAGACGGGGGGGGGGGGTGGACGTGTCCCCCCTCCCTCGATTTTTATGGGGGGATCGTCCCCCTTCGATTTTTAAAAATGAACAATTTTATGTAGTGATTAGCTTGTGAAGCTAATAAAGAGGTAAAATGTATGTCAAATAAGATGCTAAATGTTTATTATAAGGCAAAATTTCGGCTCGCCTTCGCGCTCGCAATCATTTTCATTAGTTTCTGCATAATGTGCGAAGTATGCGAATTTTGAGTGTATTATTTTTCACTTTTGGGTGTTTCTGTCCCCCGCCCCGCACTCCCCGATCTCGGACAGAAATCGCCGCGCTTGGTCGTGGGAATATCTCGGAAGACGTCTCTGAGACGTCTGCGCGACAAAAAAAAAAAAAAAATTCCAAAATCATTTCAAACCATGCTCAAATTAGTTCTCAAAACTAGTTCCAAATTCGTTTTTCCAGTGTAATGACAAGTGACTGGCCACCATTAGTATTGTTGGTTTTAGCGTCAGTTGTCCTCTCTACAATATGTCAGGATCAACTAACCTTCAATTCGTGTCGGAAAATTGTCCTTTGATGATTAACATGCAATTTAACTAATCGTTGTGGACAGTTCTATAATGCACCTAATTCTTAAACAAAGTTTTTAAACAACCTTTAAACTTCAAGTTAAGCGTAGAAGATAGATAAAGTTAGCTTCCTCCGACATAATTTTTTATTTTTTTTTTTTTTTTTTTTTTTTTTATTTTTTTTTTTTATTTTTTTTTTTTTTTTTTTTATTTTTATTTATCGCTTAATATGCCATATTTCTTAATTTTATTTTCTTTATTTTTTTTAACCTTTCTCTTTTTTTCTTTATTTATTTCTTTCTTCTTTTATGTTTTTTTTATTTGTAAATTTCTTTTTTTTTTATTTATATGTGTGTACATTTTTTTTTAAATGATTTTTTCTCTCGTTAATTTTTTTGACTTCTTTTATTTATTTTCTTTTTTTGATTATTTTTTCTTTATTTTTTCTTTTTTTTTTCGTTATCTGATAGTTATTGTTCTATTTTTTTTTTGTTTTTTTTTTATCTTTGTTACGTTCTTTTTCATTTAGTGTATTTGTCTTGTTGCGATATAGTCTGTCTGTTTGTTGCATTCCGTCTCAATTAGCCCTTTGTGGATCTATTTTCGTGCGACAGCACAACTCTAAACCCCGGAACAGAATACGGGCCTAAGAGGTGGACCATTTTCCACAGAGAGGGAATGATTGATGAGGACAATAACTGTCAGAGAGATACACTATTCATGTACATATACCAGCACTTATGGTACCCTTACAAATCTACTTGGGCACAAATCCAACCGTGACCAATGGTGGTCAGAAACCCATGTCTTTTTTTTTTTTTTTTTTGGTCGTGTCACTCACGCAAAGTTTTTTAATCATAATTTCCAGGATCAATTGTAAAATTCAAATCCAACTGGTGATAACACATGCCACTCCTACATTATACATAATCTGGTAGTCATGATCCATTCATAACCTACAAGTGCGAAAATATGTGTCCTTCTATCAATCCAAATGTCGCTTCACTCACGTTGGAATATGACCATATATATAGTGGTGGCCAAAATTATTAGAACACCCGAAGCTACACAAAGTCTATGGGACTTTCATTGCCCTAGTACATTTGCCTAAGTAAGTT
This sequence comes from Paracentrotus lividus, assembly GCA_940671915.1. NCBI lineage: Eukaryota > Metazoa > Echinodermata > Echinoidea > Camarodonta > Echinidae > Paracentrotus > Paracentrotus lividus. The sequence goes on from CALNVZ010001672.1 coordinate 9,070, forward strand.
TAAGGATAACTTTATGGTGCAGACAGCTTTCATGACTTAATAGCATAGAGTCTTATGCATCTTGTAATACCAAATTTATATAGTTTCGACCACCAGGTAAGGCACAGCTTTAAAAATCGTTGCGCTATGCGCTTTCACTTTCCCCATAGGACCGTGTATTAAACATGTAATACAAATGCAAAAACGTGAAATGCCAATTACATATGACGATAGCTCAAAAAGTGTCTAATCACGTGTGAAATTTTGAGGGCTTTTTCATTCTTACATGCCCCAAATTCATGCCAAGTTTCGGAAAATATGGTTTCATGGGGAGGGGGTGGATTGGCCACTTGCCCTTGCCGTGAGGTAACTAAAATAACCTTGCCAATTGAAGGTTAAGATTATTTTTCATGAAATGAAGAAATTTACTTATATATACTTTAACCCTATTCTGACTGGGGGGTCAGAATAGGTACGAAATCCGCGACTGCCGCGTAACCGCTGCAAGTCGCAACCCGGCGCTCTATGACTTTTTTCTTTCAAATGTCCCGCAACTTTTGACACCAAGTTCGAAAAAAAAAAAATCGAACACCCCGTTTTAGCGTTACGCAACATTATGCAATCGCATGTCAGGCCAAAATTGAACGAAAATCATCATTTTACATGCGTTTGTGTACAAAATACTGCTTTTCCTAAATTGCTTTATAAGACTGATAATTGTGCCTTCAGAGCCTTTTGATTGATTAAATTTGTCTTTATATTGATCAAGCATAAAAAAATTACGTAAACAAAGAAATACATAAGAAATAAAAACAATAGAATACATAAGAAATTCACAAAACAATAGAATACAAAAAAATTAAATTAAATTTCTGAATTTGTCAATTCAGTACAGTTGACTTTGCTACTCAGCAACTACTTGAACAAATTTGAGTTTCATGACTATGTTTATTAATGAAATATTAATTTTGATTAAAAAAGCATCTAATTTGCATACATGTGTATGCATAAATTAGCATGAATTAAATATGTGAATTAAAAAAAAAAAATATATATATCAGCGATACCCTTTACATGTGCAGCAACGTTCCTGCAAAATTTCGCGGCGATCGGACCATCCGCGGCCGAGATCTCAGGGGGGGGGGGGGGGGGGGTCAAATTGACCCCCCAGTCAAAATCTCCTCTTGAAAAGCCCAGTCAGAATAGGGTTAAAGGAAATTTCATGAGCAATTCTAAGATGGTGAAAAATGAAGAGTCGTTGGAAAGGGGGCCTTAAATAGGGGCTCTGAATAAAAAATTTGGGGCCCCTCAAAAATAATTTTAAAAAACCCACATAAGATGTTATTACTTCACCCTACCTTATTATGAATTATATTTTTGACATCCTCAGGAAATTTCCTTTAAGAAAATATATACTATTGTAGGGAGAGGCTTGAAATTTTTAACGCTACGACACTTTGATCCTGATAGGGGCAAGATTTTTTAGATTTTTCAATTGGTGGCGTAACACAAAAAGGGCGACTAGGGATCGAGTTCCCGACGCATGGCTATATTATTTACTTTTTAAAGCATAATGATGACTTTCGGACACATTCCGACCATTTCATAGGTATTTAATGGTCAACTGAATGAAAATAACTAAAATCATTTAAATATGCTTGGTGTTCTAATAATTTTGGCCACCACTGTATATACAATGTATTCCTTAAAAAAAAGGTTAACCGAAGTTAAATGGTCAGTCATTTCAAGAGTACATGGTTTATGCTGGTCAGTTGTTTAATAAAATATTAAGCAACTAATCAGCTATAATTTGACACATTGCTTACGTCCAAATTGTGAAGGGTAACAGATTCAGGGTCCTTTGAAGGTTGAAGGTACAAAACCCACTTTTTTAAAGTTTTTGGTTTGAAGGGTACCAAACAAATCTTTTGAAAGTAGTTGGTGTCATTGGGTCTTTTTCAGCAAGTTTCAATGAAATGTTATCTCTTCGCTGTGGATTTCTCATTGGCAATATAAAGATGTGTTCTCGATTATGAGTCTCTGGAGTCGGGGTGAGGTCGCTGCGTCATCTCCTGTGTCTCGAGGAAGTCGCGAGAAGATCAAGCAAATGTCAAACATGCTCAATCTTTTAGAAGACTTCTTTCAGAGGTGAGCAAGTCTCTGTGAGGTCTCTGCGGGGTTGCCACGACCTTCCTTAAGTATCCACGATGTCGCAAAGACGTTGTCGGAACTTTCTAACGATTAAAAGAAATCGAACAGGTTTGACAATTTTTAGACTTATGTTCGATTTTCCGCGAAGCCCTGAAGACTCAGGAGACGTCAGGATGAAGACTCACGAGACTCATTATTGTGGGCCCATCTTATTGTCAGTGAGAAACGTATTTTGGCAAATGAGATGGCATTCCATTGAAACTTGGTTTGAAAAGGTAAAACGAAAAAAAAATAAATAAATAAATAAAATAAAATGGTTTCGTACCCTACAAGCCAAAAACAAAAATGGGTTTTGTAACTTTCACCTTCAAAGGATGCTAACTCTGTGACCCTTCACAATTTGGACGTAAGCAATATCTCAAATAAAAGCTGATGAGTTACTTAATATTCTAGAAACCAAATCACAAGAATAAACCACATACTTTTGAAATGACTGACCTTTGAACTTCGATTACCATTTTTTAGGAACACATTATATATATATATATATATATATGTAAAATATATATAAAATAAACGCAACAAGATTTAATTTCAAAGGTAAGAAGATTGTGTTAGTTTTACACCAACTTGAGTAGTAATACGTTAAAGCCACATATCTCCTCTTTCCAATGATAACTTGATAATGATAATTCATACACGGTCATGTATGTCTGAGTAATCATTCTTTTAGGACAATGGGACAAAGAGGACATGGGGCCAAGTTTTACACACGGCTTCGAGCATCGAACTCATCAATGATTCCTTATTGGAAAATTGCAATGTCAAGTGGAGGGGTAATAAAAATTTTGCTCTATAGATAACCCCTAAGGAAAAAAATCTTAGGCGCCTTCTCCAAACAAAGTGCGTCAGTGCCCCGGAGCTTCCTGATCCAACGCGAGAAACAATCGGTATCTATTTGTCTGACGCACTTTGTTTGGAGAAGGCGCCTTCTCCAAACAAAGTGCGTCAGCTTCCCGCGTCTTTTGTACCAAAAGACGATTTATCGGCTTTTGAATAGAATTCCGAAATCTTAATACGGCTTATGCAGGTGTCACATGCGCCGTGTTTGCCCACCGTTCGCCACCGTTCTGGCCAAATTTGTGCACACGGCGGCAAACGGTGAGGCACACGGTGAAGCGGTTGAAGCCCGTCCAACACGTTCATAGGAGCTCGCTGGGCACCCGTTCCCGAGAGGGATTTTTAAGAACGACCGAACTCTTGCCGGGTTCTTTCCGGGTGATGACCGGGTATTTCAGACCGGTCTTAAACCAGACCAGCCGTTGAAAGGCGGGTAAAAGGACTGAATGAGGACGCCGCACCCGTTTCATGCCCGTTTGATGCCCGTTTGCAGGACGGAGATGGACCGTGGTGAAATCGGGCAACATGAATCGATCACCCCCTTTCATTTTCCGCATCAAGTACGCCCCCTTGTGGCTAAACTTGCCAACTCCTATTACATGAGAACTATACGTGAAAACGTTTTAAAGTCGGTTGTCCCCTTGATTATTTACCAACAAGATCAATCAATAACTGAATGAATTTGAGTTAAATACCTAAAATAATAATATATACAGAACAAAAGCATTATATTCCATGAGAAATAATTCATATGACATAAGCAGGGAGATGATTATCAACTTTGTTTGGGGGCTGGTTTACTCATAAATTATAGTTTTATAGGGGCCATATTTTGTCGTATTTGTTAAAGGGGAAGTTCACCTTGGGTTTAATTCGGTTTCTAAAAATGCAGAAAAATAAAAGAAAAATACGAATGAAAGTTTGAAGAAAATCGACCAAAGAGTAATCAAGTTACGAATATTTAAAGTTTTGGTTATGTGACGTCACGTACGAGCTCCTCTCTTATGTGTTATGTAATGTAAATTCCATAAAGTGTAATTTTTTTCACAAGATTATTATTTATTTCACCTGTGCGGTCGATCATCAAACCTATATTCATATACATGCCTCTAAAAAAAATGACCCATTCCCTTATCAAGAACAATACAAAAGACAAATTTATGAAATTGTCATACACAACACATGTTAGAGCTGCTCGCACGTGACGTCACATAATCAAAACTTTAAATATTCATATCTTCGCTATTCTGAGGTCGATTTTCTTCAAACTTTCACTCATATTTTTCTTTATCTTTCTGCCTTTTTTAAAACTATAAAAATTCCAGGGTGAACTTCCCCTTTAAGCCTCTGTTTCTGTTTTTATATCAATTCATTTCTAATTTTATTATTTACACTTTATAATAGATTTTATACAATATCGAATTGGTCGTACTTATTAAATTGTTCTTACTAAGAGTTCTGAAAGAGTGGGAAAACCTCAAAGGTCCCCCCCCCCACAAAGTTTCTTCATTTTGAAATAATATGATTTTTTTTATGTCTTGATTACAATTATTGATAGGGGGTCTGCGTTTTAGTCTTTGGGCGTCCGATGGGGTAAGAATCGTTCCACACGGGTCACTCCATCCATTCATATACATGTATATTATTATTTATTTATTCTGGGGGAGGGGCGGGCGATAAGGGGGGCAAAGGCCCCTAATTCTCAATTTATGCACTATTTTCACCTAAATTTTCGGTCGGGAAATGTCTGGTTAAGTCTCATTTTGTATTTTCAATTCTTTGTAGGCTTCCTTGAAAAGTGGTTCAATTTTGGTATGTCATTACCATAAATATATACCCTATTGAAATTAAATTAATTACATGAATTATATACAATCTATGGCAAACAAAATTCGTATATTTTGGCCAACTTAAAAGCGGTTTCCCAGATATAAAATACAATGTCATTTGCATGTATTTTTATTAATAAAAATGTTATATTAAGTTATATTATTGTTATATTTTAGTTTAGTGCAGGGCCCCACTCACAAGCTTTGCTTCTCAGGGGTCCTAAAAAATCTTTCATATCATATTGTATTTTATGTATCACCTGATTATAACGTTTTTGTACTCATATGTCTGGTTTTTGAATAAATTAAACTTAACTTGAAACTTGAAACTTAACTTAACTTAACTTGTATAGTTCTGATTAATTTATTCAATCTCAGTAAAATCACTTAAAGGGGTCGTTTGTAAAACAATGAAAATAAAAATAAACAAAAAACTAAATCCATGGATCATACAAAAATATCCAAAAAGCAGAATTATGAATGATGTAGACATTTCTCTTGATGCGATTCTATAGAGGGTTATAATTTGGTTAATATTGCAATTAAATGATTATGACAAAATATTAGACAATTCATAACATAATGATTAAAAAATAATAACAAAGTACTTTTATCATGATAACAATATTTCATTTGATATAACAAGATTTAACTATTTCAAAAGCATGGGGAAATTTTCGCGGAGAAATTAAAATAATATTCGATAAGACTAATACAATTTTTTTTTTAATGAAACGCGGGTATAAAGTATACATTATTTTAGATTAAATGTCCATAAAAGGACCAAATTTTGAATTCTTCTCCCCGACCATGACAATAACAGTATTTCAGATTATAACGTATCTTTTGAAAGCTGCAATATCATTCCTCTCTGAGCTTGTGAAGAGAGCGATGAGATTGAGAGCTTCGAAAACAAAGGGCGGATTGAAGACACCATAAACGTGATTTGAAGATACCATAAGGATAGATCCACCAGTCCAGTCCAACACCGGGCATGACCGCTTTATGGACGGGTGTGGAGCGTTTGTTCCGTCCTTACACCACCCGCATACCGTCATCACAACGCCATTATACCTCCCTTACACCGGGTCTCCATCGACCGGTGCCTGCGATTCGTGCCCGGCGAAAATTTTGAGCATGCCCGGGCAGCGTATTTTTTTTTTACACCACTGTTCTGCCATTTATTCAAAATATCCCAACAAAACTGATCGAATTGACTACTAGTACTCCTGTGCATACATGTCCGTACTGATAGGCTTCTAGCTACACACAGAGAAAATAGTTAACAAGATACACACCATATCACACACTGTATTCCAAGGGGGATTTATGTGGAGGATTTTTATTGGAGGGAAGTAAGGAAGACATTGTTTTTGGAATGGTGTGCTCGCTACGGGCATGAACCGAAGACAAAATCACGTGAACGTTTTTGACGGGTCATCACCGACTTGCCGTGTACCATCACCGGGTATCCACCGTGTCCCGCCGTTCGCATCAACCTGTTTTGCACGGTCGCGAACGGTGGAAAACGGTGAGTCACCCGGTGAAGAAAACAATTTTCTTTTTCTTGTCAGAGAGCGGTAAGGCCGGTGGGGAAGCGGTAATCGCACGGACAAAATGAAAGCATGGACTACATATGAGGACGGTCAGCCCGGTACCAGGCTGGCTAGGACCTGGTATAGACCCGGTATAGAACGATACAGACTCGGTGAAAATGATGAAAAATGCTATGTGGCCGGTGCCGTTCTATTGCCGTGTTGCAAATTTCGGTTTTTTGGTGAACGGCGAAGACCCGTTCATTTTACCCGTTGCATGTGACACCACCATTAAAAACGTTAAAAGCAGAAAGCCGATTGTTTCTCGCGTTGGATCAGGAAGCTGCGGGAAACTGACGCACTTTGTTTGGAGAAGGCGCCTTAACAAGCCAGATCCGGGGAACGCGGTGACCACACCACATAACAAGGAAAACATTCGATGCCACAAAAACTCAGCCAATCTGTTTCTTTCTGCAACTTTTTTTTACATCGAGTGATTGCCTTGTATCATGATGTGGGGTGGCCACCGCGACCTCCGGATCTGACTTGTGATTATTATTATTTTCTAAAACTTTATTTATTTATTTGTTTATTTATTTATTTATTTATTTATTTATTCATTTATTTATTTATTTATTTTTTATTTATTTATTTATTTATTTATTATTATTATTTATTTATTTATTTATTTATTTATTTATTTATTTTTTTTTTTTTTTTGGGGGGAGGGTATCTCAAGAGCAATGGTTTATTAACCCCCCCCCCTGCTTCCACCTGACATTGCAACTCTCCGAGAAAGAATCATTGATGAGTTTGATGCTCTACGCCACCATGCCCCACTGGTCCACAGGGCGATGGAGAAACGAGCTAATCTCTGTGTGGAAAAGAATGGGGGGGGGGGCTTGTTGAGGGGCATGGCATGTAATGTTTAGAGAGAGAGATCCTAAAATTAAGACAATGGTAAGTTGTGATTATCAATTCCATTATTCCATTTTGTTGAGTTACTTTCTAAACAGATGCCATGATTCTTGCCGTCTGAAACTTGGTCCCAAGTCCACTTTGTCACCAAACCAGCTCCCGTGCGTCTGAAACGCCCATTTTGATATTTTTGCATTTTGGGGTCCATTAGGATCCAAGCTATCAGAAATTGATGGGGTTCAAATTTTCAGATCCCTCCTTCATTTCCTGTGGGCCCTTTAAAGGGCGCCATATTGGCCCATTAGGTAAATGTCGTGTATTCCTCCTCAAATCAAATTTTCATTACAATTTTTAATCTAAAGTGACAGGAAATGTCATAGTAGTTCATCATCAGTGACATTTCATGCTAACAGTTGTATTATTTTTACCATAATGAGGCTCAACTGAAGAATTATGACAATATCAAAAATGAAAAATGAAAATGTTGAAAAACGAGTCAATTTTCTTTATTTTGGGCTAAAATTTTGAAATGAAAAGATACTTTGTAAACATTCAGTGGTATAGTTGAAGCACATATATCATAGCATCAACATAACTATATTTGACAAGTTAAATCAGCCCTAATGATCCCTGGAAATAATAATTCAACAGCAGAGGGCACCATACACATTTGGAAAATAATTTAAAATTCTCTCAAGAATCATCTTTTTGGCGGTTTAAATGCACGAACAGAAAGGAGACAAAATTAGTTAATATATAGTACTTTCCACATGGTAAATAAGGTAATATCGTGCATTCTTCTTTGTTACTTTTGTTATGCCCCCCCCCCGCCGTCACGCCTGCCGATATCACTACAGATGTAAATTTACTTTGTATGGATAATCTTCTCATTATTATTTAAAGTGTTAAATTGTTCATGGATTGATCATGGAGGACTCTTTCTTCCATGTGTTGACACTTCATACCATGCAGATAGGGGGGGGGGGGGGGGTGAAGAACAAACAAAAACTACAAAACAACAAGGAAAAACTCAATAACTAAAATTAAGCAAACAAAAAGCTACCATAATTTTATTTAAAATTAATGAATTCCAAATTATTGAGCGGTTTTGGAATCATTGCTGTATCATTCGGTTTCGGTTTCACAAGCATTGGGCTTTTTTTTAAAGACACAGATTAATTTCTAACAGCCTGGTCATTCGAAATATTTCAGCTGCTCCCTCCCCCCCCGTAACCAACAACTTCTAACTTGGCCTCTTCGTGTACTGCTCAATTTGTAAATTGACTGACAGTACCGATATCTCCCAACACATCAAAATTAACAAATCTATTCATGCATAGGTTTCGAACCCCCTAAAAATAAATAAATATATATAAGATATTTAATGCTAGGTTCACACTGCCGATCTGATCAACTCGATCGAACCGACCAGGTCAAAACATCAATTTTCCCCCGATCATTCTCGAGCAAGTGCTTGATCGCGTATCTACACGACCCCTTTCCGATCCCCTGTTCGATCGTTTACGATCCATACACGATGATGTCCGATCTCCCTCGATAACCAAACGATCAATACTCGATTACTTCGATTTGATTCGATGTATACACGATCATTACACGATTCAATACTCGACCTCTTCCGACAAACTAGAGATCTAACACGATTTTGATCCGAGTATATTGACAGCTAGGACAAGCTTCGTATTCTTGTTCCGTTTTGTAGGGAAAGATCTTTGTTTTAGAGGTGAAATTAAATGATTTGCACTTTTGGGCGAAGTGGTAGAATTGTCCTTTAAAAAGGAGAAGTCTTAAAATGAATTAATTGGTATCTTTGTTATAATGATTGACAAGGACAATTTTAGGAAGAAGTTGGTTAAAAATAATTGTTTATAATTCTAATTATGAGGGTCGGATGAACAAGAATCTTTTCAATTTCGTTAACGATTTGCCGCATTGCAGTAATTTTATACTACAGTGCGTCCAAAAAAGAACTATACACTTTTGAAATGGCTACCAAGTAAAAAAAAAATGTATGGTTCTTGGGCAAAAACTTTAGATGTACAATGTTAGAAAAATAAAACAAGCTGTTTAAAATCTAAACAACTGCGTGTTAAACGGTGAATCGCACAGCGTTGTTTCAAAACTTTAACACTCTGTGTTCAAAAGTTTAAACAACATGTTGTTTAATGGTTGTTTAAATATCAACTGTATTGTTTAACGCTTCTCTCTGAAAATAAAAACGCTCCAACTTTTGTTTACGCGCCGGGTATTGAACTCACAACCCTTCGAATAAAAGGCAGACGCTCTTTCCACTGAGCCAACTCATCAGTACTACACTCAGTTAATGTGTGAGGCATCAGTCCTTCGCCATGATTAATGTTGCGCCCGATTTTACCCTTGCATGTAACGAGTGACGCCATTAGCCCATGATCATCACGTGACAATTGCCTCGGTTTTTTAAAAACAAAACTGTTTAATATCTAAATCTAATCTTTAAACAGGTCTTGTCTTGTCTATAGGCTATAAACCTCGTTTCCGGTTTTAAACAACAAGTTTAAATATTAAACAGAATGTTAATTTTAAAACCAAAAATCTTTTTAAAGCACCGAAATTTTAAAACCGCGTTCTAACAGTGGCATATAAGCTCATATCCTCAACTATCATTATGACACAAGCAATTCAAATAACGCATTCTTCAGTGAACAATGCCCACTTTTGTGAAGGCATAAATATTAGCATGCGCAGTAATTCTCTATTCATTTATCACCTTGTATGGCACGCCATTAGGGATTCAACTAATATTGGAATAAATCGGGCAACAAACCAAGACAAAATTAAACCGAAGTCAAGCAAAAATCAATAACATGAAAACAAACGGTAAAACAAAAAGCATTTTGCTATGATATTGATGTTTTATTCTGACTTTCGTATATATTTATATTAGCGGATTATTCCACTTATGTTTGATTTCCTCCTGGAATGCCATACAAGATGATAAATGATAGCGAATTCTGTGCAGTCTAATTTCTGTGTCCTTTACAAAAGTGGGATTGCTCACTGAAGAATGCGTTATTTTCGGAATTTCTTGTGTCATAATGATAGTTCAGGATGAGCTTTATATCCATATAAACCTTTTCTCCAAGAATCATTATTTTTTATTTGATAGCCATTTGAAAAGTGTATAGTTCTTTTGGGACGCACTTTATAAGCGTTTTGAACAGTTATCATTAAAATTATAAATTAAAAGAAAAAAATCAATCCCTTTGCTAGTTTTACCGCCTTTTTCTTTCATTTACTTCATTCCCCCCCCCCCCAAAAAAGGATCGATATAAAACAAAATATCTAAGAATCTAAAAGTATTAAGGTACTTTATTCGATCTTGTTAGGTATTCTTTTTCTTTTCTTTTCTGATAAACATTGACACATTTAATTGTACTGCATTAACATTAGAAACGGATCTAAGCTTTTATTTTTTCAACTTAAAAGCGAATGGTCGACTACCCACTTTATGCCACCCCCCCTTTGGCGCCACTCATAAAAGTGGGCATTTTTTATTTTCGGATTTCTTTTGGTGTCCATAATGATAGTTGAGGATATGAGCTTTATATCATCAAAACTTTTTCCCCAAGAATCATATATTTTCAATATGGTATCCCTTGTCAAAAATGTATAGTTCTTTTTTGGGACGCACTGTATAAATTAATGTAAAATGAAAAGAATGCAAATAAACATTATACCTGTCATATTATTAATACTATAATAGTTTATCAAAATGGCCCTCTCCATACAGATTTTCAACTGATTTTATTATTATCAGTTATGATCAGTTTTAAACAAAACGAAACAAAATATCAACAAAATAACCCGTAATAGTTGCTTTAACTTTTCCCCTTCATTTGTATTTACCATGCTATAATAAAGAAAATAAAAAGTTATATTACCCATTTCTTTCACCATTCATTCTGGCACACGAAGCAAAAACCTTATCAGTTTTTTTTAAAATCTTTTCACTAGTTTCTCCAATCATTTGGGAAATTAACATTTTGGATAATTCTAAGGAGCGGATCAAGGAGGGGGAAGACATGGTTCTGTTTTGCTATGCTCGACCTGAGTGAATTAAATAAGCCTGTCCGCCCCAGCCATGGCATATATTATACAATCCTTGCTCATGTTGTTTCGACTTTGATTCTTCTCAGATTTAGAATAATAATAGTCCTATAGTTTTAGAAAAAATTTCTTGATTTCTTGTATTTTATATCAACACAAACCTCAAACAAATCAGCAGCATGTTTTTATTGTCGAGAGCGATCGAGAAGTATTATCGGGATTGTATGTGATCGAGTCGTGATCGAGTTCGGTCGGAGAGATCAATAGCTGCCCTGAACCTGAGGTCGAGCTGTGAAAAATTCTTAATCAAGATGATTGGAAACCCATCGTGTAGTATCGAGTATGAATCGAGTATGATTCGAGTTCATTGGGAACTGCAGATTGGGAGGAAATCATCCCGACCAAACTAGATTCATTATACGACCGGTTTCCGATCGACTCGACCTCTTCTCGATCACTACCTAGCTCGGGCTTCCTACTCGATATTTTTTGACATGTCAAAAAATATCGAGTAGGAAGGGCGAGTGAGGCCGATCAAGGTAGATCAAGGTAGATTGACCCCGATCACTCTTCCCGACCATTGCCGACCAAGCCAAAATGCTCCCAAATATGGTGATCGGGCTTGATCGAGTTGATCAGATCGGCAGTGTGAACCTAGCAAAAGGGGCTCAGATATCATTGAGCCCCATGTAAATATTTTTGATGCCATATGTACAGTATATCGAAATATATATATATATTGAAACCTTAGATGTTTTTTCCCTTTTCTTTTCTTCCTTTCTTTCTTTTGTTTGTTTGTTGTTGTTGTTTTTTGTTGGAGGGAGGGGGAGGGAGTCTCTGATATCATTAAGCCCCTCCAATAATCTTAGTGAGGGTGCGAAATCAGTGGCTCCTCTTCTGATTTATTTTAATACAGCTCATATTTTTCGTCTCTATTGACATAATATCAGGTTTCTCATTTGCACTTGAATTGCATTTAGATTGCATTTAAAATAGATGACTGCAGGGGACTGAGCCCCCCCCCCTCCCTCGACTATCTTGGTTGGTGATGAATATTATGAACCCAAATGTTGAGAAGGGCATGGGTATTATTGAGCCCCTCCCCTCCTTGTCCCCTCCCAATTTGTTTTGAAACATGAGATACATTTCAAATCTCTCAAATAACATCCTTTTAGCCCACTCTGCGCTTTTGCAAATCGTTTAGTTTAGTTGTTGTTTTTTATTATTATAGGAATCAAAGGGTCACTACTATCTCGGTTGGGTATCATCCTTTCAGCACCCCCGTTGTTTGTGGAGTGGGTGTTCATTATCGTTGAGCATTATCAAGGGCGTCCTCCTAATTTTGGAAAATAGGGGACACAGCCGAAAAAATTTCAAATTTAATATGTACAGTCAATGAGTGGTTTTGAAATTAAAGAGTGATGCGCGTCCCCTGCGCCCCCGCCTTGATCCGCCACTGGCGTCGTAGCATCTCAATGAAAGAAATAGTTTCCGATTCCCTGTAATTTTCTATGAGACATTTTAAGCAGGCGATGAGTGTATGGCGGCAAATACCATTTGTAACAAAACAAAAGATGCGATTTTAGCAAACTTCATTTGTAAAAGTACTACAGTTCTAAACTTTCTTTTATTTTTGAAATATCCATGCATTAAGAGTGACCAGAAGTTGATAGTTAAGAGTATTTTTGAAACTTTATCAAAATATGTTTGTCGCCATCTGTTGTCGAAGTAACGTTTACATCTGATATAAGACTAAATTGGGGTTTATTTTCCCCTTTAAAAGGCTGGAATAGCCATATAAATGGTATGTGACAATTTTTCTTCATTTATTCCAATGTTGAGTACCATTTCAACTCATTTTTTTTGACATCCTAGCCCGAAATAAAATAAAAACGCCATTTTTTCTCAATTTTATACTTACGCCCTTCATTTTTCACAATTCTTTTGTCATTTGGGACCCCTAAACTGTAAAGAAAGTAAATTTTGGTGATGCAATATTATTCAGTATGAATTTCTTTGAAATTCTAGACAACTTAACAGTGAAATTGGCGGAAAAATTTTGAAGGCACAAAATTCATATATTGGGCAAAAATGGCGCCCCGAAAAGGCCCCAAAAGAAATGAATGAGGGGTCTGAAAATTTGAACCCCATCATTTTTTGATGAGTTGGACCCTCTAGAAACCAAATCCAACAAAATATCACTTTGGGCAATTTAGTCCTACGGAATGACATAACAAACCCCACTACATTGTCCAAAAAGAATCATAACTCAACCATCCCTGACCTTGTATGAATAAATAAGATATCATTGGAAAGAGGAGATATGTGGCATTAACGTGTTACTTCTCACTTTGGTGTGAAACGAACACAATATTCACAACTTTGCAATTAAATCTTGTTGCGTTTATTTTGATACACACTGTATATATTTTCTTTTCCTTCTTTTCTTCGATCCTTCCCCAAGTCTCTTCCCTCTCACCACTCCATTTGTGATAGGCCAACAGAGCTTGGTCACGAATCTCTAACATAAATTTTGATGTCGGGTGTAAAATCCAGCCCCCCCCCCTCCCCCCGGGCGAATTTAGCGAGTCTGTTGACCAGGGTCCGATGTGAATCATTGATTTTTTAAATACTCAGTAATCACTGAGCAAATTTATTTTTGTGTAAGATTGAATTAAATGAAGAGGGGTAGATCATGATCACGATCCATAAAAAAATATCCGTTAATTTTTCATGAGTGTAAAATACTCACAAATTATTCCCACATCATACTTCAGTCAAAATGAATCAGACTTCAAAGTTTTCTCAGAAATAAATATAATTCTGTCACTTCTTCTTCGCAGCTTCTGTAGGTTTCTGTGAGGAGTTAAATGATACCATAGGTGGATCTTGGGATTCCAATATTACGTGGTTTGGTTCTATCGTTCATCTTACCTGTATGGATGGATACGGTCTAAATGGTAGTGGTACTCTTCAATGCGTACCTGGAGTAACACCATACTATACTTACTGGAATGAAACAATGCCACTTTGCATCCTGGATGGTATGTAACAATCTAACAACATAATATTTTTAAGTTCGAGATTATATCTTTCAACTACCGAAAAGCCTTTGTAGTGTCGAAGCTTCAAGAACTTTGACACCAAATCGAGTCGAATTCGTTCAATATCACTTCTGTATTTTCAAAAGACAACTGAAGACCTTTTCAATATAAAGCTGCTCTATTTTATATGGGGTGCGTGTGTGTGTGTGTGTGTGTGTGTGTGTGTGTGTAAGAGAGAGAGTTTGAGTGTGTAGTTTTTGTTGGGGGAGGGTACTCATATTTATGAGTTATAAGGTTATAACTTATTAGATGGTGAAAATTGAATAACGAGAATAACAATTATAATTATTGTTATCCAATGTCACCCATTTTGGCATTCCTTTCTTCTTCAATTCTCTATTCTAAATCATACCATTCATCAAAATATACGCTGTTCAGTATAATGCTCTCTTAGTAGTGTTATGATTATTGTTATTATAATAATGATTATTGGTAAATTATTATGTTACTGTAAGATTTATGCTTAAAATAAAGTAAGAATATGTATACTTACACTGATTATAATTGTATGATAAATTCAGTTACAACAAAGGATTTTATGAAGAGTACATCCTTGACTACGTTAGACACAGGTTTGTCTTCTGATCA
>CALNVZ010001673.1:0-49363 GCA_940671915.1 Paracentrotus lividus
TTGCATCATATCCCTCATCATTACCAGTATTTGTTTGACCCTGTTGTTGTGTTTTAGGGCAAGTCCACGCTATTTGTTCCCGAGATGGTGATTTTTCGACTTTTTAACCATTTTTGTGTCAAGTGTGTCAGTGGGTTTGTAAAGGTATACATAATGTGTCATATATCACCATAAAGGGTATGAAATGAACTTAATGCAAATGAGGTCCAAAAGTCATTTCAAGGTCATATGACGTCACAAGGCTCATTAATATTCATGAAAAATATAAAATGCATTAAAAATGCTATTTTCAACCATTAAAAAAAAAGAGGTTTGTCATAGAAGTACAACAAAAAAGTAAGTATTTTCTGTTTTTTATATTTTCTTGGCTAACTCTGGTGAAAATATCACGAACCTAGCACATAGCTTTCCGTATTTTTAGACTTAAAATATTCAGGTCTCAGAAATAGTCTCACAAAAGTTACTGAGCTGATGTAAAATCATACATTTTTTATTACCCACCCTCCCACCTTTAGAAATGAAACAAAATAAGTTTTTCTTACATTTGTGTTTTGTATTATGTTTCTTTTGTTTTATCAGAAAGATTTTTTAACAAAAGATGTTGCTACGCCTTGGCTACAATTATAGCTTAATAAAAAATATTACAGGGAATAATTGTCCCGTGTGTTACTGTCCCGTTTGTTACCTGACATAGTTTTTAAAACTTGACCTTTGCCAGAAAACACGAAGTTGTATTAACATTAAAATATGTCCTTACAATGTTTATTACATGTTTAAGAGGATATGACTCTGCAAATTTAGATCTACTTTTTTAATTCAGAGTTTTATGTGAACAAAGTCAAAATTTGAAATTTTTTTTGCGGTCCCGTTTGTTACCGACGAATAAATGATCATAAATTAATTATGAATTGAGTTATAACAACTATTTTTTATGTTTTTGTTGAACATTCTTAGTACCTTCAGGAATATACCAAAGGATTGAGATTTCATTTCAGATTTTTCAAACAAGCCCTATTTTTGGCTCTGAATGTCCCGTTTGTTACCGCGCAAAATAGCTTGGACTTGCCCATTAGCACTATCTTTCATTTTCGTGCAAGCTGTCGCTGTGCACACAAAGCCATTCGGGTGTGTAATTTTGTTTTCGCAGGCTTTTTCCTCTAGCATTGGACAGTGGGACTTAATATGTCCTTCTTTCTTACAGAGATAACACAGTCGTTTCTCAGCTCTCATACCAATACTCTGAAAACCATCCCTCGATCTACCATCTGCCTCTGGTGACCTAGATTCATCATTCCTATCAGAACTATTACATAACTGAGCAGGGTACTTACGTCTATTAGTTGGCGACCTACCCCCTCTATGTGTCAATTCATACCCATCTGCCAACATGGCAACATTTCTAACATTTCCAACAGGTGTGTCATTTACATAAGCTCTGATCTCTGGAGACATGCACCTCTTAAACTCATCTATTGGCATAACTTCTCCCAGAGACTCATATGTGGCTGATATCTTCAATGACCTGATCCATCGATCAAAAGCGATTTCTTTTCGACGAACAAACTCAACACAAGTCTCCCTGGCTCTCTCTTGAGAGTACGATACTGCTGCCGGTAAGCCTTCCGGGATCATCTCAATGCTTGAAGAATTGCATCTTCATCGTTTTGTAATCAAACGATTGATCAAAACTCAATGCAGAAAACAACAGAATTGCACCTTACCTGAAATCACTTGCTGTATGAGCAATGGCCCACTCTGATTCTGGCCACTCCATCCGTTGGCCATCCTTTCAAACAAGAGAAAGAAAGAATCCAATCATGTTCATCATACCTAGGAATAAGCTTAACCCTAGCTGAAAAGTCAGATCCATTGAGCGTCGCTTCATCCTCACCAGACTGACACCGGCAACGGGTCATCTTCCAAATCCAACCTCTTTCTTTCCATCTCTCTCTCGTGCTCGCTGCCTTCAACTTATCTTCGTCTTCCTCTGAGTAAATCTAGCATAACTCCAACTTTAAGGCAACATCATCAGGCGACTGACCAGGAAGACAACATCATTGTAGTTCCATTAGCATCATTGTGAATGTTGGCATTGTCAGAGTTAACTAGTTTATTCTACATGTGCTGATATCAAATCGACTAGCTCGGCCTTGCTTTATTACCTGCAAGATTTAGCGAAACTTCATGCCCTACCGCTTTCAAACATCAACCTTGCGCAACGCCGAGCCTTTCAATAGACATCTGTCACTCATGAACTTATCAACGTCAAAATCGCATCATGTAGTTATTGTAAACTAATCTAGATTGCTACTTTCGCTTTATTAGCAACTCATGCACTGTCACACACACATCACCATACCAGCAATCTTACGACACTAGTCATGTGCAACACAGACACGAAAATGATCGGTTGGGACTAAACCAAGTTCCCCAAACAGAAATTGAAAGGCAAAGTTCGGCACCACATTTCAGCTTTATGAGGCTGAAAACTCAAAAAACAGCTTGATAGTCGTTTAGACAAGCCCCCATATTACGTACATCAGTCAAGTTTGAATAGTACATCAACAAATAAAACGAGAAATACACAATGTTTAATTACCTTGAAAACTTATACGTCTCTCTTTATTAACAATCTGCACGCAAGGCCCCCTTGGCAACATGAATATTTAGTACAATCTCTTTAAACATGAATATTCATCACACAGTCACCACCTGTCCCTTCTTTAATACTGCTTACCTACTGTTTTATTTATAACCTTGCCTTTCATTTATTAGGTTTCACAGTCATACTGTAGGGGAGACCGGGGATGGACGTTACAAAATTCACATTTTGGGCCAGATAATTCTAATGAAAGAACTCACGCACTCCATCTTGGGTCTGTAGTTAGCCTATTATGTTTGCTAAAAACCTGAGCCATATAAAACTTGAAAACATGTAAACACTAATTAACTACAGCTTGATTAGTGAAGACATTTTTTTGTAACAACCTACCCCGTATACGGGGTAGTTTGCTACACCATACGTTACAATATGTTACAATAATATGTAAACATACGGGGTAAGTTTACACAGTGTGTAAATCTCTTATACCATACTTTTGTTTCAACTTTCCAGTTTCTTGGCATCGGTAACAGTAGATTAAGAAGAGCTCTAGAATAGACAAAAGTAATAATAGAAACATAAAAATATTAACACCTGAGAATTGAGACAAAATGTAATTCTACATATGTAATGTAATTGGGGTAAGTTGTTACATCGACATGAGGTAGGTTGTTGTAACAACCTACCCCATGTGTGATTTTTCACACAAAAATCAACTGTAGCACAGCCATTAGGCCGAATTACAGGGCATGGCTAGGGGATATATTAGTGACATACATGTACTGTATTTACAATACCAGACTATCATCATGTGCTTTCAGTTGTAAGAGCTATTACAAATTCCAATTTTTGTCAAAAATTTACTTTGAACTGTAAAAAATGTTTTTTGTTGATTTACTTTTTGATAAAACTTTCATTTATTTATTTCCACATTAAAAACATTTTACAAACAATTTGTCTACTTAGTATATACAATTGTGGCGGGAATATAAAAAGCACAAAGGAGGCTTGTTAAAAATAATCCCTTTAGTATCTGAAATATGCAAATCATTCAATAATACAAGTAATACAAGGTAAAACAATAACAATGTAAGTAGGTACAAGAACACAACATAAAAAGCAAGCTAACATATGAAAAACCGGAAGGTACAAAAGGGAAAGAAGAAGAGGAAACCTTAAAAAAAAATATGAGAATTCGTTAAGATTGAGATACATTATTTAAAGTGTTTAGAAGATATTTTTTGTATAATCGCTTAAACTGGTTAGCTGTTTTACTATTTTTAAAATGAGGTTGAAGGTTATTCCAAAGAGTCGGACCATGATAAAATATTGTGACATTGTGACATTAAAGTACGATTTAGGGGGAGATGGATATTTCGTGCAATTCTAGTGTTATAATTATGTATAGAACAGTTTAACGTAAAATATTCATTTAGAGCTTTAGGAAGAAGATTGGTTGATAGTTTAAACATGAAAATTGCAGTCTCTAAAGATAATAATTTCTGAAAGGGTAAGATTTGCATTTTCTTGAATAGAGGTGAACTTGGTGTAAGGAATGGTGAATGTGTTATAAGCCAAATTCCACGTTTTTGTAATTTATGAATGCGTTCCAAATATCTCTTAGAAGTAAAGCCCCATACAATATTACAATAACTAATATGGGTTGAAATCAAGGTATGATATAACATTTTCAAAAAAGATTGTGGCAAGAATTGCAATCTGTACAAAACTCCAATACTCTTCATTGATTAAAGTTTTACATAAATAATTAACATGATAATTGAACGAAAGTTTTTCATCAACAAATACTCCCAGAAATTTTGTGTTGGACACTCGACATAACTTGTTATTTTTATAATATAGTTCAAGATCACATGGAATATTAGTATGAGTACCGGACATCATATAATTGGTTTTTGTAATGTTTAAAATCAACTGATTTGCTTCCATCCATTTACTTATTTTATCTAATGATTGACAATTAACATATCTAAATAAAGTATGAGGATCAGGACCTTTACAAAATACACTCGTATCGTCTGCAAACAAAATATAACGTAAATGTTGGGTAGAGTAATGCAGGTCATTAATAAATATTAAAAATAATAGCGGTCCAAGAATGGATCCTTGAGGAACACCACACTTTATTAATTTTTGTTCAGATTTAACACCATTAATTAAAGTTAATTGTTTGCGATTATTAAGGTAACTTGATATAAGTTTGAGAACTTTACCCCTGATACCATAATGATTTAACTTTTTAAATGAAATAGAATGGTTTTGATAGATCAATGAAAACAGTTAGGGCGTATTCTTTTTTGTTAAAGGGGATTGAAAGTCGGAGATCGTGGGGAATGCGCGTTTTTCTTGAGCTCCATTGACTCCTACACAATCGACAGTGTAGCTTACGCATGGGTCGGGCTAATGGGGATTAACATTCTTACAGTACGAACATGACGAAGTGGACCGAATTCAGTCAGTCCATAATGTCGAGTTCTCGATCCCTCAACAAAATAGTTTATAGACTCTCAATTAACAGGTCTTATCGTATAAATTCAAAAAGAGGGCTTGTATAATAATAATAATAATAATAATAATAATAATAATAATAATAATAATAATAATAATAATAATAATACCCATTATTTGTAATGTGCTTTTCCCACAGTGGCTCAAAGCGCTTTACAGTATATTATTACCCCGTTCACTGTATAATGCTCCATTTCAAGTAGGTCAGATTTACTTCGGAATCCTGGTTAGATAGTCTAGCCATACATTCCATAAAGGATTAACTCTCTTTCCTGACGAGACTCCTTATCGCTAAAGATTACGTAGCACCCCTCTGGCATGTTATTATTTCATCCGAGATAGGGTGATTTCCCCATGTTTTATCAATTATAAGTCCCTTTAATTGCTTGGTTTATGCTATTAGCTATGTTCACACGGGACCATCGGGGTTTTAGTCCTCGAGGACTGTATCCTTAAGAATTTAAACCCCGACGGCTTGTTCTCGAGTTGCGTTCACACGGAGTGCTTATCCTCGGGGATAGTTATCCTCGAGGATAAGTGAGGCTTGATGACCAGAAGTACAAGTTGTATGTAGCGTGCGCTATTTATTTCCCTGTACTATTCGGCTATGTCCCTTGACTAAACCGGAAGTTTAACCGTTACAAGAGGTCACTCTTATCCTCGAGAACAGTAACTCCAAGTTAAAATTGTGTCAACACGGTCAAACGCGCGATCGGAGACCACCCACCGCTTGGAGTTTCGAGCCTTAACCCTAAGATCTGTCGAGAACATAAAACCCGACTTGTCCTCAAGAACATAAACACCGAGTTCGTTCACACGGGCCTTAACTCCAAGTTAACTCCAAGTTGTCCTCGAGAACATAGTCCTCGAGGACAACTTGGAGTTAACTTGGAGTTAAGGCTTCCCGTGTGAACGATACTATTGATTAAATATAATATTGCAGTGGCAGTAGAGTGACCCTGTCTAAATCCGAATCGGTTGTTAGTTAGAATATTATTTTCATTTATAAAGGTTATTAGTCTATTGTAAATGCATTTTTTAAAGATTTTTGAAAATATGGTTAAGACTGAGAGTGGTCGATAATTGTTAACGTCGTTTCTTTTGCCCTTTTTGTGGATTGGGGTTACTCTACCTATTTTAATTTGTGTTGGAAAGATACCGTTTAATATACATTGATTGAACAAACTTACATATGTATTGATTTACGTATGAATTATACTGACAGTCACCACCTGTCCCTTATGGTAATGTTGAAATGAAGTGAATTGTTCTCGATTTTTTTTCCACGTAACTTGGTTATTTCTTTAATGGATGTTCAAAATGAATATATCTTTGTCCTATTCCTCAAGAATTTAGCCCCAAAGAGCTGGTGAAAAGCTGAATAAGTTTGTCAATATATTAGGGAATTATCTCGGCTTCTGTAGAAGCCCGTCGTCGCAGACTGAACACCTCGCTCGGCTTCTGTAGAAGCCCGTCGCAGCCAAAGGGTTAATACTGCTTACCTACTGTTTTATTAATAACCTTGCCTTTCATTTATTTGGTGTCACAGTCATACTGTAGGGGAGACCGGGGATGGACGTTACAAAATTCACATTTTGGGCCAGATAATTATAATGAAAGAACTCACGCACTCCATCTCGGGTCTGTAGTTAGCCTATTATGTTTGCTAAAAACCTGAGGCATGTAAAACTTGAAAACATGTAAACACTAATTAACTACAGCTTGATTAGTGAAGACATTTTTTATAACAACCTATACGGGGTAGGTTGCTACACCATACGTTACAATATGTTACAATATGTAAGGCCTAATTAGTTCACATGTCGAATTGATCGGAGATCAGAGTTTAAACTTGACCGGGAAAACCTATACAAAAAATGTCAGGGAATAATCATTGCCCCGTGTGTTACCTGTTGGCCTACCGTGTGCTACCTGAAATATCATTTTACAACTTGACCTTGCCAGAAAATTTGAAGTTGTATTGCTATTCAAATTTTTCCTTTTAAAGTTTATTACATGTATAAGATGTTACAACTATGAAAGTATAGGTCTGCTTTTTAAACTCTTGTATCTTGTGAAGAAAGTCAAAATATGAAAACAACACTTTTTCTGGTCCAGTGTGTTACTAACGAATAAATTATCATAAATTAATAATGAAGTGAAATGAAGTGAAAATGATATCAGTCAGTTTTTTTTTATCTTTGTGGTCGTGATAATATCACCGACAATTCTCACCGAAAAAACAATATAGAAAACAACAAGTCGAAAAACAAGGAAATACATCAAGAAATTAAATTTGATACAGAATCTTTGAAATAAATTTCATCGGAATCTTACAAAGAGTATTTAAACCAAAAAATTGGCAGCTTTGGAGCTTTATTTAATGAATTAGAGCAATTTGTAGATTTATGCATAAATTAATTGATAATAATGATTTGTTAATACCGAAAATTTTTCGAAACCTTTGACCATGCAAATTTGGAGATTACGTCCTGGGTGACGTGCGAGGCAATTTTTGTTACGATTGTGCGGGAGAAATTTATCATGGAGGGGGGGGGGGGCGGAGAACATCCACCGGTCATAAGATGACCCAAACCCCCGGCCCTTTTATGGTTAAGATTTGTCCAAAAGCCCTTTTTTTGTTTATATTGTCCGGTGTGTTATAGGACTTGCCCTGATCTTATCTTTGTTACACTCTAAAAACTGAAGTGCTAATTTATGGGTGCTCGTATAGTGACTGCACTTGAAGTGCTAAATCAGCACCTGAAGTGCTGTTTTAGCACTTACCCAAGAGCTTATTTATCAACAAAAAATATTTATGGTCGGTATGGGATTCGAACCGGGTTCACCTAGACATGGAAGAGTACCGCTGACGTTACCAATAGACCAACGGAGATCTCTCTAACTGGCTTTAATTATGACAGCATAGTAGATGATTATGGCAAATTTGAAGAAAGTTCATCATGCAACAATATGATCTGCTACCAACCGTGACATGCGAATTGGTCTAACGTGCTCGTCAGCGCTTCTCATGCAGGGGACCCAGGTTCGAATCCCAACGAAGGCACGCCGTTTTTGCCCATTTTTTTCTGAAAGTTCAGCTCACGTGAAGTGCTAAAACAGAACTTTGAGTGCAGTTAACCCTAACTAACCTGGGCTATTTCGCGAGCTTAAAGCCCTGGGGGGGGGGGGCATTATGGCCCCCTAAGATCTCAGCAGCGGATCGCGCCATCGCGACGAAAATTTGCTTGAAGGTAGAGAATGACATAATCTACATATTTGTATATGTAAATTACAATAAATTCTTATATTTTATTTTATATGAATTAATTATGCTAATTTATTCATGAAATCATACTCTTTGCTCTCATTCACTAAATAGTGGTGTGGTGTGGTCGAGTGGATAAGTCAGCGGACTTACGATCACAAGGTACGCAGTTCGAATCCCGTCCATACCACTAGCATCCTTCGGCAAGGTGTCAACCTGCAAATTTGCCGTACTTGACCCAAGTGAGGTGAATGGGTACCGGTAAGAAGAAATTCCTTGAATGCTGTGAGCGCCTTTCGGGGTAGCCTAGCTAAGCCGGGTAATAATAATATGATAATGCGCCTTCAGCACTCTACAGAGTGGATCCGTGCGCAATACAAATCACATCATTATTATTAAAGCTCCTAGAAAGCTATTTGTTTGTGAAAATTGTACAAGAAAAAAATTCCTGTACCAAAATCAATTTCTTATGTACTTTATTGTTTTTTTTTAATTTCTTATGTATTTCTTTGTTTTTCAACTTTTTTATTTTCATTGTTTTTTTCGACACAAATCGTCTGTGACATTATTTCGGCCACAAGTAGCTCAAATTAAGTGACTCTTGTCAATAAAATTAAAAATAATCACTCATTTATGAATTCTAGCTCAAAACACATTTTGTATTGACTTTGTACATGAAATCACGTTTTTGAGCCGTTTTTCGTCTGACGAAAATTTTAGGAAGGGCGCGATCAAAAAATTTCGCACTGTAGATTTATCGCGAAAAATGTCGAAGGGGTCCATAAATGCCCCCCTCCCCAGGTTAGTTAGGGTTAAACAGCAATTTTAGTGCACTCACTATGCAAGAACTTAAAAAGTGCTGATTTCAGCCCTTGAAGATCTAAAAACAGCACTTCAGTTTTTTAAAGTGTATAATTCCTGTATGGTTTTTTTTTTTTTAAAGCAACTAGCCTCTTTGGAGTGGAAATAAGCAGATTGTTCAGTTTGCTTGTTCAAAAGCTTTATTTTATGTTATACAGTGACGGTCATTCATTTAAAAGGATACCTCACGAAACATGAATATAGGTAATTGAAATTAACAAAAATAGTAAGCGATTGAGTTGTCGATAACTCAAATTTTGCGTTAGATTTAGAGTTCAGAGCAGTACAAATTGAGTTAAAAAATCCATAGTATATATTTAAATTACTGACTAGTGTAAATTGCATTCCTCATTTAAACCCTAACGAGACCAAGGTATTTGGATCGTTTACAGGTCCAATGGGGGGGGGGGGAGGGGCATATGGTGCCACTTCATATTTCTTTAAATATTTGACCAATCACTTTTATATTTGGTACACTGTTAGAAAATGTCTCATTAAAAAAACCCAAGAAAAGTCCTTGCAGCAGGGCTTCCAGAACACTTTGACAAATTTCCTGTAATAAAAGACCTTTTAAAAGATACCTGTTCTGTTGAATTGCAGAAAATGTCCCATTATAAAAATATACATAACGATTCTGTCATGAATATACAGACCTGCTCTGTTAAATTGCAGACAAATTCTGTTTTTTTTTTCTCCAAAAAAAGCCAATGTCCCATTATAAAAATATACATAACGATTCTGTCATGAATATACAGACCTGCTCTGTTAAATTGCAGACAAATTCTGTTTTTTTTTTCTCCAAAAAAAGCCAAACAAACATAAAAAGTTCTTGCAGCAGAGCTTCCAGACCACCTGCAATCTTAATGCACAATTGATAACACAATTTACAGTGAAATTACAATAAATTATAAAAAAAATTGGTAATAGGCTATGACAACTGATAAATTTGCGTGTAATAAAACCCTTTTTTTTTTTTTTTAAACAGACCTGTTCTGTTAAAATGCAAAAAAAAAATTCTGTTAGAAAAATATACAGAATGATTCTGTCATAAATATACAGAATGATTCTTTTTTCTACAACGTGGTACAACTAAAATTTCTCAAAGTCATCATATGGGGGCGTTATTTGTAGCTAAATAAAGAAATACATAGGAAAATGCACAACATTTTGATTTAATCATTTTAACTCAAAATCACAGTTTGATGATAGAGACTGTTGCAAATATATGTTATGATTCATTCATTTTTTCATTAATCAATTGAATATGTTCAAGGTTACCAAATGGGGGCGCGTTATGCTCTTAATACAAAAGATGAGGTTTTAGGTTTGGATAATTATTCAAGATGATTAAATTTTAATTGTTTTATACAAATTTTCCCTGTTGAAGTACGCAAAGTGATTATACAATGAGCAATAATAATACTTTATGAATTTCAAAGGAGAAGGTCATTTCAAAAATTGATATTTCGATATTTTTTATTACATCTATTGTTTTGGGGCCATTTTTTCATATGCAAACTCATATTCATATGAAAAAAATATCACATATCGCGCTGAATGAAACCAAAACAACAACATTGACATTTGTTTACCAGTGAATTTCCGATAGTATGAGTTAGTTCACGCACCACAAATAGTGTGGATATCATGGATTAACATTAGGTGAATGTTTTATCTGTTATATTCATTTCTTATTTGTGTGTATAGGCAGGGGTGAAGGTACCGTTCAATTAGATTTAACGAAATAAAATCTCTTAGTCAGTTTTTTTTTTTATGCATATAAAAAAAAAATCTATATGTATATATTTTTTTTATTCCCAAGGATGGTTAAATCTTCACGATCTGGGCTACTAAATATTTCTATTCCTTCGGGGCTAAATGCAGCCCTTCAGGAAAACAAACTATTTTAATAGCTGTGATCTACAGATTTAATCATCCTTGCTCAAAGCCTGCATTATTTGTATATTATATTACTTTTTTGTCATCCTGCTAGGATCAGGCTCTTTTTTACTCAATTTTACTCCACTAGATCTCCTTTATTAGTTGAGCAGTTTAAGCTTATTTTATTATTTTTTTAACAATCAAATATAGCAAAGAATCTTAATTTTCACAAAAAATACTTCATAGCCATTTATAGGCAATAAAAAAGGTTTTAATAACCGGACTGCTTAGCCTGCGGAGGAAATTTAATAAGAGATACAATTACTTGAATGTGTAATTATCTAAAACGATGCCTAAAGAAACTAAATTGCCTTTTGAATAATAAATCAAAAGTGTGAGGAAAAGTTTACATTTAAATAAAAATCAATTTTTGGTCACTACAAGATCGTAAGGACCGCGAAAAAAACAACAACAACGAAGAAGCGAGATCTGGGACATATAGCATCATAAAATTAGTAGGAGCCAGCAACAGATATACAAGGTGTTTCCGAAAAAAGGAAACCCAACTTTGATCAACAATAATTTCAAAAATATTCCAATGGTGATTATGAAAGTTATATCACTGTAAAGTGCAACTCATTACCATTCTAATGATACCTCGCTCACCTCACCAATGTCACGCATCACTAAACCCCATTGTTTTGAAAAGGTCTTGTAAAATTGTGCGTGGTTCAATTTCATGCACCTTGAGATGGTTTGTGTGAATGTGCCTGGAAAGGAAACCCAACTTTGATAATCAATATTAAAAAAAAAGGAAACCCAACTTTGATCAACAATAATTTCAAAAATATTCCAATGGTGATTATGAAATTTATATCACTGTAAAGTGCAACCCATTGCCATTCTAATGATACCTCGCTCACCTCACCAATGTCACGCATCACTAAATCCCATTGTTTTGAAAAGGTCTTGTAAAATTGTGCGTGGTTCAATTTCATGCACCTTGAGATGGTTTGTGTGAATGTGCCAGGAAAGGAAACCCAACTTTGATAATCAATAACTTGAAGAATATTTCAGTGGTGATTAAGAATTTAATATCACTGGAAAGTACAACTAATTACCATTCTAATGATACCTCTCTCAGCTCACCAATATCATGCAATATCACTGAACCCCATTGTTTTGAAAATTGTCTCCCAAAATTGTGATACGTTCTCTTTCATGCTCCTTGAGATGAGTTGCTTCAAAGATTCCTAACAAATCTAATTAAAACATTCCAGTGACTTAAAATAAATGAGTTTGATAAATGGGTTGGAAATTTTTACTTATTTAGTCCTTTAATCTTACCATCCAGGTAATTTCAACATGTTACTGGTCACGACAACCCAGAGAACCTTCAGTTCCCCATGGATAATGTAAGAAGCATGACAGTGCATCAATCACAATTTTGCAAGATATTTTCAGAACAATGGGGTTCAGCGATGCGTGACATTGGTGAGATGAAAGAGATATCAATACAATGATAATGAGTGGCACCTTCCAGTGATATAAACGTCATAATCACTACTGTCATGTTTTTAAAATGATTGATGATGAAAGTTGGGTTCCCTTTTTAGGCACATTGCAGCAACCCATCTCAATGAGCGTGAAAGTGAACCACTCACAATTTTGCAAGACATTTTCAAAACAATGAGGTTCAGTGATGCGTGACATTGGTGAGCTGAGCGAGGTATCATTGAAATGGTAATGAGTTGCACTTTCCAGTGATATAAATTTTATAATCTCCATAGTAATATTTTTAAATTATTGATGATCAAACTTGGGTTTCCCTTTTTCTGGGTCACCCTGGATATGCATGTCACCAGAATGTACTTTGTACGCCTACGCCCAACCATGCATACCAATGACAGTAGTATTTACTTTGTATCCGCCATTGGACGATCCGACGTAGTGCAAAACGAGAGCACCCGCATTATCCTCCAATTATCAAAGGACCAAAAATAAGTTAGGTAAGTCATTATGTATGCGTTTTTAATGATCATATCTAGGAGGGATATTTCATTAAAATTGTAATTCAGTTGTAGATTTGAATTAACATAAATAAGCATAATAAAATGCAACGCGTTATCAACTGCACCGTGACCGCACTATGGTCTATGTTCAAATGATAATGGCCTAGGATTGTGCAAAATGAAATGTCATTGTGGCAATCAATTCAATTCAATTCAATTCATTTTTTTTTGGGTCCAAAAATAAAAAATTATCTTGTCTACATGCATGCACAAATATACAATATTTATATATATACAAATATACAAATATACAAATATTAAGCAAAACACACATAATTACATAAAATATGAATGAATGAACAGTACAATTGGTAATGCATAGGACATGTATTACAACGATATTAAAACTTTTGAGTTTGGGTTTTGGTTTGAGAACATAAAAGTTCAATATTTCATCAGAGATTGAGTTGATTTGCTTAGCTATATTATTATTATTTATTATTATTATATTAGTTTTCCCAAACAGATCGGATTCTCGATCGTTGAAAGAGATTTCAGAAATAAAAATCCTTATCAAGACTTTAAAAATTAAATAATAACATTTAGGCTAATATAGTCACTTTCACTCATGTACTTTGATTTTGTTTTTAATTCATAATATAACACTTTACCATGCAACTGTAAAAGTGTTCATATTACAATAAATTTTATTTTCATATAAGAACGGGAAAATTTTTTGACTCACTCTGTATATAGCGCGTCACTTCTGAATTCTTCAGAATTCTTTATGATACACGAAACATTCACTATGTATACTCTATCTAATGACAAAAGAATGTTATTCTTTTTCAAATATTACTGATTCCGTTAAAATATATTGTACTGCATGTGTCACATACGCTTTTTTGATAAAAGATTGATTGTAAATCGCTGTGTATTAAATTGTCATTTAAGCACACAGACTGGTAAGCAGTGGTAAGAAGCATCATGATAATTACTAAGATCTTGCCCTATATCTTTCTGTACCTCTCGTTTTAATGAAAAACTGGTCTATACATGGATACCATTGAAAATTATACATACAAAATATATAAAAATGTACATTATAAGGTAACATTGAAATTATTACCATAATTATTATCTTACTTTGCTTAAAAATAGTACATTCTCTATAATACTTTTCCAGGACAGCAACAAAATAGCGCATCGTCATCGCGTACCATGGCAACGGCATCTTGTGCTAACAGGTAAGGTGTAACATGTTTGCAATACAGTGTGTCCCAGAAAGAACTATACACTTTTGCAATGGCTACCAAATACTAAATATATGGTTTTTGAGGGGACAATAATAATGTAGATAAAGCTCATATCCTCAACTATTATTTGACACCAAAAAGTCCGAAAATGATGCATGCATCAATGAGCAACGCCCACCTTTGTGAAGGACACAAAAAACAAGGCTGCGCAGGAATTCTCTAGTCATTTATCACCTGCATATGGGCGGCCAAAAAATTCAGCATGAATAATGACGTGAATCGGCTAACATAGACAAAATAAATCAATATACAGTCTGTGTCAAATAAAATGGTACAGTTGGAAAACATTTTTTTATAGTATGAAGATTAATAACAACTTGGTATTGTTTGGTATTTTCATAAAGCTAGAAAATCAGACTTTTTTCTGCAATTTTTTTCATTACATTTGGTGCAGTATTTTTTGAGATATGACTAATTTTCTACAATCAAGAATAATCAATTTTTCGCACGCCGTCCCATGCCTTTGTGTATGATTTCGCATAATGACCGTGAATTCGGCACTCCAGAACAATAGACGTGCGTAATTTCGATTTGTTCCTCGTCGCATAAAACTTAGCATAACTTTTGTTTTACTAAAGCAAATTATACAGGACAAAGAGCATCAGCAAGAAAAATCTTTTGGCTTTAATTTGATACCACAAGCACGCATTATATGAAAAGTTTTCACACCTAAATGATTTTTCCCCCGACTGTACCATTTTTTTTGACACAGACTGTATAATGCAAAAACGTAATGGTTAATCTTTTTGTTTTCATAATTATATTATAGATGTTTGTTGTTTTGTATCTTAGTGTATTTTTTCTTTGATAGCCGATTCACCCCTTTAGTTTTTTGTCCCTTTTGGCTGCCCAGAAGCGGGTGGTAAATGCATAGCGAATTCCTGCGCAGCCTCGTTTTTGTGTCCACCACAAAAGAGGGCATTGGTCATTGAAGCATGCATCATTTTCGGACATTTTGGTGTCAAATAATAGTTGAGGATATGTGAAATTTATTTTTGTTATCGAACGAATACTTGGCATGCTAAGCATGCCTGACATGCTTGCTTGATCATCCGTATTACGTAATCTTTTGTTACGCTCATTCTCATGTTTCGAGAAGTGAACTCTCAAAAGCCAGTAATGCTCCGTGTGCCAAACTGTAAAACTTTTGTCTATTCCTTTTTATTCCTGTCTATTGTATGAGGTAGATATAGAAAATAAATTAACTTTCTAACGGAACGTAGTGGAGGAAGAAAGAGCTTTATCTACATATAAATATTTCCCTCCAAGAACCCTATATTTCTTATTTGTTAGCCATTTCAAAAGTGTAGAGTTCTTTCTGGGACACACTGTATACCTAAAATACGTAAATTTTTACTCTTTATTCGCTAGCCTTTTGAAATGTTATTGTCGACAATTTTTGTATAGGGAAGACCGGGGACAATTGTAACACTTTTTTCCAAATTTGAATTATCAACTTGATTATAACTAAATACTTGCTTAAAACCAAGTAAAACGAAATTTGGATATCTTCGCTCGATATACGAATAGGTTTGGGTTAAGTAAAACTATTTATTTTGAAGCCATTATCATTTCAAAACACGAGGTCGAGTGTTACAATTGCCCCTAAACCAGGGGCAATTGTAACACGATATGGGGGCAATCGTAACACATGAACTTGTAACATTTTGCTTTTCTTTATCAAAGCTTTGCACTTGACAGATCCAAGATTTAAACAACATTAACCACATTAGCTAATCATTATAAAACATGACATTGCTTGACTCAAGTTACATTATATTTTCCACTTGTTACATACATGGCATGGGATTATTGCAGAAGTTTACGTGTTCTGTACGGGCGATGACAGCGCGCTGAATTGTCCCGGGGCTAGGTACGGGGCAAAAGTATTTCCTAAACGGCATTGTTACTATTGCCCCTGTGGGGGGCGACCATATTTGGAGATATTTTTTTCTATCTTAGCTGAGGTATTAATCGTTGAAACGTTAGTAAAATATGGCCTAAGAACATAATTTCTAAATATATAAAAAATTACAACCGTAGCTTATCCACTTATTTGTCCAGAAGAAAAACAATGGGTAATGTGAAATATTACTTTCCTACTCAAAAAACGATTTTTCTGCTGTAGAAAGTTCCACAAACCGTTAAATCTGTTAATACTCAAACAGCATGTGAAGTGATGAAATGCGCATACTCTGTACAAATTTCAAGTTTGTAGCGTATTTCTGCTAGGGATGGGAGCCCCAGTTACAATTGCCCCGTGTTACAATTGTCCCCGGTCTCCCCTACAATGTCTCACAAGCCAAAGAGTAAATGTGCGGTTACCATTGGAAACTTTTATTCAAAGTTATTGAAGAAGATAGATATCGTGGATTTGCAGGAATTTTGAAAATAGTGCCTTTTTTCTGCTAACGTTCTAGATAAGGTCCTCCGTAGTCCAGCAAAAACACCTAACCCTGATAGCAGAGTAGTGAGTTTCTCTTAAAGAGCGTCTAGAAGACGTCACGTCAGGACGTCTTATAAGAGTCAGGAAAAACATCTCTATTGACTGACGGTAAATTGCCACCACGTCTGGCACGTCTTAAAGACATCGATAATTTTTACGTCATTATTACGTCTAAAAAGACACTATGACGTCTAAAAATACACGTCTTTAAGACGTCAACGCCCAGGGTAAATTAATTTTTTTAAAGACGTCTTTAAGACGCTCACTGTGCTATCAGCGGATGTTGACATTTAATTACTGAGTCCATCCTATCCTAATCCAACATATCCTAATATTCATTAACCTATGTGTCCTACACAAGGCCCATTATACTGGCCAGTTTGTCTGTCCTGCTATATAAAGTGCTACAGAGCAATGTTTGAAGAAAGACAGTTACTTATTATTAATTACTTTTGTTAATGTGAATATGAAGAATTGTCATTATGAAGCCCCTGGAAATTGTGTTATACAAATATGATAATATTTAAACCAATTTTGATTGTTCAATAAGCCGATATGCCGGTTACATGCGGCTTAAATGATATTTCTATTCTTTTCCCTTTTTTCCAAATACTCAGAATTACTGCTTATGAATATTATCATAACCCACTAGAAATATTGTATTTTGGTCCATGAAGCAAATAAAGTGGTCTTTATTAGACGTCGTCTAATGAATCAAAAAATTGTCTATAGCACGTTTTAGACGTTCTTAAGATATCGTATTTTTGGTCAAAAAATGACAAGGAAGTGATCTTATCCCTGGATAGCAGAGTGACGTCTTAAAGACGTTTAAAACATTCACGTCAGACGTCTTAAAGACGTCAGGAAAAGAATCTTTATGACGTAAATTTGCACCCACGTTTGACGTTCTTAAAGAATCGTATTTTACGTCATTTATTACGTCTAAAAAAGACACTTTATGCACGTAAAATACGAACGTCTTTCAGACGTCAACGCTGGCTGCAAATTACGCCATAATTTTTTTTCTGGACGTCTTAAAGTCATTCGCATCAGGGATGTTGACCATTAATACTAGTCCTATCCTATCCTATCCTAACCTATCCTAATATTATAACCTATGCTGTCACTACACAAAAGGCCCTTATATATACTGGCAGTTTGTCCGGTCCTGCTGAATAAGTGCTAGACAAAGAGTTGGAAAGACAATCATGATTATTAAATTGACATTTTTGTTAATGAAATATGGAGATTGTCTTATGAAGCACCTGAATGTGTTATACATAAAAGATAATATAAAACAATTTTGATTATGTCAATAAGCCGAATGCCGTTACATGGTCTTAAAATGTTATATTCTATTCATTTTTCCCCTTTTTTCAAATCTCAGAATACTGCTATGAATATTCATTGACCAACAGAAACATTGTATTTTTGGTCCAAATGAAAGCAAAAAGTTGTCTTATAGACAATTTAAGACGTCTCTTAAAGATGTCGTTTTTGGTCAAAAAAATGACAAGAAAAGTGGTCCTATAGACGTCGTAAAGACATCAAAAGTTGTCTTATAGACGTTTTAAAGACGTCTTAAAGATGTCGTATTTTTGGTCAAAAAATGACAAGGAAAGTGATCTTATAAACGCGTTAAGACGTCTAAAGATATTCATATTTGGGTAGAAAGATAGAAAAAGTGTCTTATAGACGTTTTAAAACGCTTAAAGATGTCGTATTTTGGTCAAAAAATGACAAGAAAGTGGTCTTATAGACGTCGTAAAACAATAAAAAGTTGTCTTATAGACGTTTTAAAGACGTTCTAAAGATGTCGTATTTTGGTCAAAAAATGACAAGAAAAGTGGTCTTTATAGACGTCGTAAAGACATCATAAAGACGTCATATTACTGTCATAATTTTTTGCTCCAAAATAGAAAATTCACGTCTTTGAAGTCATTACCAAGAAGGACATTCACATCGCAAGATAGACATGTAAAGATATTTAAATATCAGATTCTAATCGTTTTTGGAAGAACGTCGTTAAGACATTGTAAAGATGTCGTGTTTACGACGGTTATGACGAGGTTGACCAGTTTTGACCAGTTTAAGACGTCTTTTAAGACGTCAGTCTGCTATCAGGGATATTATTATGTTCACAACGCAAGAACAGCGCATTGAATGTGTGAAAATTCCAACACACACACAGAGGGCGACTCTTTGAAAAGTGAACCTTTTTTTGGAAAAAATAAAGTTTTGTCTTTTTGTTTTTAAGCTGCACATTCATATAGAGCATTGTCTGAAGTTTATGAAATGCATTTTTATCTTAATTTTACAATTTGTCATGCTCATTTGCATAAATTAACATGCAAAAAATTTGAATAGAAAAATGGTACGTAAAATATCATTTGTTCTGACCCTGACTTGATGTATATGCTGGTCTCCTTACTTTGATTTTGTATTATACCCTTAAACTTCTTCTCTTTTAATTTAAATGAAAAATAATTGTGTTGAATTGATTGTTTAGATAATTAACTAAGAAATTAATTGCCATCAAATGTCACACACGTGACCCCAAACATGAAAAGTTTAACGCCCCCCGAAAACCATGGTTTCTATTATTATTACAATTTTTTCTCCAAAGCTAGATATAATGTGCCTTGCATCTCACCAAATATAAAGCCATGATAGCTTTTAATTAATTTATTAATTAACTTTTAAATTGGTCACAAACGTGACCCACGGGTCAAGTGTGTGACCAACTATGGTCATGCCTTATAAAAAGGGACCAGGCTATTCGGCCATTCTTTGAAAAGTGAACCTTTTTGCGACAAATAAATTTTTGCTTTTTGATTTTAAGCTGCGCATTCAAATAGAGCAATGTCTGAAGTTTCATGAACTGATGTTTTTTCGTGATTTTTGCAAGTTCATGCTCATTTGCATAAATTATCATGATAATTAAATGGAAAAACGGTAAATAAAATATCATTTTTTTTTAACCCTGACTGGAATGGATATGCTGACTTCCTTACTTGGATTACTGTCATTATATAATTATTTACCTCTATTCCTTTTAATCTAACCCCCAAAAATAATGTTGTTAAATTGATTATATTAAGATTATCAACCCTGGAAATTAATTGCCCTCAAAATGTTACACACAAGTAATCAGAAAACACAAAAACTTTATGCCCCGTCTGAACCATGGCTCTGGTATTATTATAATTATTTCTTCAAAGCTAGAATTAATGTACCTTGCATCTCACTAAATATGAAGCCATGACAAGTTTTAATTTGATTATTAATTAGCAAACAAATTGGTCACACACGTGACCCGCTGGGTGGGGGCGGTCATAAATTTTGATTATTTTTACTTTCATTGGCTCAAATTAATATATTTTAGCATTATTATGCTCCAAAATGGTTCTGCAATAATTTTTACGAAAAAAAAAACCCCAACAAATAAAATCAACAAAAAGAACAAACAAACAAACAAAACAAAAGGTTAAAAAACAAGGAAATACATAAGAAATTCATAAAACAATGAAATACACAAGGAATGTAGTTAAATTGTTAGGAATCCTATAAAGATTATGTAAACACAAAATTAGCATTCCAGAAGCTGTAGTTTGTCAATTAGAACAAAAATTATGACTTCATGCAATGCGTAAATTAGCATAATTAATTCATATAAAATAAATTATTATTATTATGGGAAAATTAACAGTGCTTTCTTGTAGTTACATCACACACTACCATCGTGCAAATTTTCGGCGCGCTCGCGCGATCAAAAGCCAAGATCTTATAGGGGGCATCATGGCCCCCCTCCCTACCCGCCCCTCCCCCAGTCTTGACAGCTACCAAAACACTCCATTGACTGACTAGGGTTGAGTTCATAAAATTTTTTACCACAGCGGATATAGTAATTGCTCAAAATGTACATTTATTGCATAATACATAATATATTCATTTTTCTGTACAATTTGCCATAGGTCACACACGTGACCCGACATCATGATATAAAATAATAGATAAAAAAAGAAATTTCAGAGATGACTCCTATCCAGTGGTATTTTTTGGTTAACAGGTCCATAATGCATATCTCACAGCAAAAAGAACATTTCATCATTTTAAAACTCACAGGAATTTCAAAATGAAATTGAACTTTCAAAATCATGCCGTTCTGTGAAGTCACACACGTGACCCACTTCTTTTGACCTCTGACCTTGAACATGCATATTGTAAATATCAAAAAATATTTACAAATGATAGCCAACAAAATATATTAGCATGATATAAACATTAAATCAGTATATTTTTAAAATTGTAAGAGTTATAGCCAATTAAAGTCAAGATTTTGCATAATTTCGGTCACACACGTGACCAAGAATGGTCCTTTCACATCAATTCAGTTCTGGTCCAATCATTTACACCTTATGATAGATTTTATACAATATCGAATTGGTCGTACTTATTAAATTGTTCTAACTTAGAGTTCTGAAGAGGTGGGAAAACCTCAAAGGTTTTTTTTTTCCCCCACATACTTTCTTCATTTTGAAATAATATTATTTTTTTATGTCTTGATTATAATTATTGATAGGGAGTCTGCGTTATGGTCTTTGGGCATCCAGTATCCCATCATTATGAAACAACAACCATGGGGTAGGAGTCATTCCAAACGGGTCACTCCATCCATTCATATGTATATTATATATTATATATTATTTATGTATTCTGGAGAAGGGGCAGGCTATAAGAGGGGGGGGGGGCAAAGGCCCCTAATTCTCAATTTTAGGCACTGTTTTTACCTAAATTTTCGGTCGGGAAACGCCTGGGTAAGTCTCTTTTTGTATTTCCGATTCTTTCTTTTTTTAGACTTCCTTGAAAAGTGGTTCAATTTTGGTGTCAT
Source organism: Paracentrotus lividus (assembly GCA_940671915.1). Classification (NCBI taxonomy): domain Eukaryota; kingdom Metazoa; phylum Echinodermata; class Echinoidea; order Camarodonta; family Echinidae; genus Paracentrotus; species Paracentrotus lividus. Next base: position 21,807 of record CALNVZ010001673.1, read on the forward strand.
TACCATAACTATAACATTTTTGTTGATGCGATTCTATAGAGGGTTATAATTTGGCTAAAAGAATATTGCAATGAATTATTATGACAAAATATTAGACACTTCATAATATAATGATTAGAAATAATAAAAAAAAGTACTTCTATTATGATAACAATATTTCATTTGATATAACAAGATTTAATTATTTCAAAAGCATGGGGAAATTTTCGCGGAGAAATTAAAATAATATTCGATAAAACTAATACAATTTTTTAAAAATGAAAGGCGAGTATAAAGTAAACATGTAATTTGGAGCAAACTATACTGGAGCTTATTATGAAAGTATAGTCTAATATTTATTTGCAAAGCTGTTAAAATGAAACTTTAGAAACTAATGTCAAACAGAAGAAACAAATATAAAAAAAAAAAAAAAAAAAAAAAAAAAAAAAAAAAAAAAAAAAAAAAAAAAAAAAAAAAAGTCCATAAAAGGACCAAATCTTAAATTCTTCTCCCCGGCAATGACAATAAAAGTATTTAAAATTATAACGAATCTTTTGAAAGCTGCAATATCATTTATCTCTGAACTTGTGAAAAGAGCGATGAGATCGAGTGCTTCGAAAACAAAGGGCGGATTGAAGACACCATATACGTGATTTGAAGACACCATAAGTGTAGATCCACCAGTCCAGTCCAACACCGTGCATGACCGCTCTTGTGGACGGGTGTGGAGCGTTTGTTCCGTCCTCACACCATCCGCATACCGTCATCACAACGCCATTATACCGCCCTTACACCGGGTCTCCATCGGCCGGTGGCTGCGGTTCATGCCCGGCGAAAATTTTGAGCATGCCCGGGCATGCCCAAAACATTCACCGGGCATGAACCGAAGAAAAAATCACGTGAGCGTTTTTGACGGGTCATCACCGACCCATCCTCCGTGTCCCGCCGTTCGCATCAAATGAAAATGAAAAAAATGAAAATGCTCCAAATTTTATTGTCCGAAACGGATATTTATTTTGCCCCTTTTCTCGTGGGCCCGGCAGCCGCTGAGCCTGTTTTGCACGGTCGCGAACGGTGGAAAACGGTGAGTCACCCGGCGAAGAAAACAATTTTCTTTTTCCTGTCAGAGAGCGGTAAGGTCGGTGGCCAAGCGGTAACACGGACAAAAAGAAAGCATGGACTACATTATGAGGACGGTCAGCCCGGTACCAGACTGGCTAGGACCTGGTATAGACCCGGTAAGGGGGCCGTCACACTGAGGTCGTTCTATAGCGTTCTTGCCCGTTTTTGCCCGTTTAAAAAAAAAAATGCTGAACGGGCTTTGGTCGGGTTGGAACTTATAACTTTGAAAAATAATTTCTTGAATACGATGCTAGGCAGTTCATAAATAGTTCTCGTTACGTCAATTCCGTCTTTATCGCGTCCGCAATACGTTGTTATCCAGTTCAGAACGAGTAAACTGCTCGTTCACTCTATACCGTTCGTAGCACGTCCAAACGGTCACTAAAAGTGCCTATGCGCAGCATGATAAAAGTTAGGTACCATGTTCGTAGTACGTCCTTCTCGTTCAGAGTAAGTCCTACCCGTTTAAGGAACGTTGCCACTACGTTTAATTTTAGAACTTGAATAATTAATATACAATGCTCGTTTGTATGACGTCCTAGCACATCTTTAGAACGATTTAAGTACGGCAATTTCGTTTGTAGTACGTCCATCTCGTTTCAGGTACGTTGCCACCCCGTTAAATTTTAGGACGAGATGGGCGCCCGATTTTTTTTGAACACTTTTTTGGAAATCCGACCGAGCTAGTCCATGAAGTTCGTAAACAGATCGTAAGAAGTATTTACTACGTCCACTCAGTTTACACACAGACTATGCCCGTTCGGCAAAATTTGCAAGGACGTAGTAGGAACGAGCTCAGTGTGACGGGGGTATAAAGAACGATACAGACCCGGTGAAAATGATGGTGCCGTTCTATTGTCGTGTTGCAAATTTTGGTTTTTCGGTGAACGGCGAAGACCGGTTCTTTGTACCCGGTGCAAGTGACAACACCATTAAGTATCCACGACGTCGCACAGACGATGTCGGAACTTGCTCACGATTAAAAGAAATCGAATGGGCTAAATGCACAATACAACCGGTTTTTGATTATTCATGTTCAGTTTGGGGGAATTGCTCTTCAAGAAACAAAACCATTCTTTTACGTTTACAAAAGAGAGCTGCACGCATCGTTAAAAGGAACTTTGATTACAAAACCAATAGCTTGGATATAATTCAATCATTACAATGGCAAACGTTAGACGAAAGAAGAGATTATTTCCTTTCTTGCATTATGTACAATTGTATCCATGGAAAAGCACCTGTGAGAATGTGTAATAAGATTGAAATGGTATGTGATAGGCACGATGTACATACACGATATTCTGACTCGCTTAATGTAGTTTTACCCAAGCCAACTCTTGAATGTTTTAAAAGAAGTTTCAAATATGCGGGGGGTAAGATATGGAATAATCTACCTTCAATTTTACAAAACGCTTCATCTATTGACACTTTTAAACGCATGTAAAAGGAAATGAATTTCTAAAAATGATCTTATCTTAAACTAAATTTAAATACTGCCTTGTTATCTGTTCTCAAAACTCAAATTACCATTCTTAAGGAAACTTGCCTCTCTCATTGATCCAATTATTATGTTGTTTTAAATCTTTTGTATCATAAATTCCACTGATCATTACTTTTTTAATTTCAATCATTAAAATTAAGCAACTATTTAATATGTCATTGTTAAAATGACATCTTTGTATTTTGTTTAGTTATTTTACATGATTATCAATTTCAAATTTTCTATTAGTAATTCTTAATATGCATTATAATGTTGTTTTTGATCATGTGTTGATAAATGTTGTCATTCATGTTTTTTAATATATTAACAGGACCTTGTTGAAAAACAGTGTATTCTGAACTTGTAATCCTGTATAAAGATGTTTTAATAAATTTAAAAAAAAATAAAAAATAAATAATAGCTTTTACTTGCTGGCGTCTTAAAGAAATCTACTAAAAGATTAAACATGTTTGACTTTTGTTCCATCTTCCCTCGACGCCCTGAAGTCTCAGGAGACGTCACCACGACGCACAGTGGGCCAGAATGAACTCAAAGTGCGACAAAACTAATTCCTCACCGAAGACGTATAATTAAATTCTTAAGAAAAGTCCAACTATGGTTTTCAGACCCGCGGAATTTGATGAGAACAATTTTAAATGCTTATGACGTCACTAAAATGCTGTTTTCTGATTGGACACGAGAATTATCAATAGTAGCACATAGGCATATTCATTTTACTTTGATTAGTGAGACTAATAGGGCGTTTGGAGACACGAGAAACACCATAAGGGTATTTTCAAATGTCTATGACGTCATTGAAATACCGATTTCTCATTGGTTAGAATGGATTTGTTGTAAAACTTTCGCAACACGGAAACATTAATAGAGTATTTTCTAAATTATCTGATGTCAATAACATACTGTTTTCTGATTTGACAGTGAAAAAATGCATTTATAGAGAAATGTATATATTTTCATTTGGGACCTTCATGGGGTTATGGACTAAAAAAAAAACACAAGGGGGGTCTCTCTTTTTTTTTTTTTTTTTTTTTTTTTTTTTTTTCTTCTTTTCTTCATAAAATTACGGTTTTCCTGATGAGACCAGTAAGCTTATTCATCGAATAAGTAGAATTATTATTTGGTGGCTATTTGATCTTGATCATGATGGAAAAGTTATTGAAATTTATTTATCTACTAGTCCTTTCCTAAATGAATTTATTGTAATGCATTTAATTTGTCCTAATCGCAACAATACAAAATACAGTTATCATAATATATTTAACAATTTAAAATACGCACGAATGGCTTGATGGCCCATTCACCTTTGTCAACACAACAATAATGATCTTCCATGGGGTCCAGAAAATACAGAAATTCGACAGACAAAAATAACATTGATATCAAACTATGATAATAAAAATGAAAGAGAGTATAATAATAAAGACACCGTTAAAATGTGTTGAAAGTAGGGAGTCTTACATGTTATCCTGACCGCAGTAGCAAAACATGTTTGTGAATAAACTTCATAATTTAAGAAAGATCGGTTATGAAATATGTTACATAATTGTTTAGAAACAAACGATAATAACCTATTGTGACATAGCTGAGCTCCCAAATAAATACCATAACACTATTTCAAAACTAGATTAAGATCAATTCAGATGGTCATGGTATTGATGGGGGGGGGGGGGGGGGGGGGGGGGTAACAGTCTAAAGACTAAAAAACAATTGCTACATCTCATCCCCACTTGCACACATTTGGGGTTTCAGCTTTCAAATTGATTAATTTCACCACTTACGGTGAGAATTTTGTGTGTACAATGCGTGCGCATTATCGCTTTTAGCAGATTTTGACGATAAATAAGGCGAACATGCGGATAGAAAATTGGTTATATCTCCGAAGGTTGCAGGAGGTTGCAGCTAAATTTGGTTTTGTTTTAAAGTATAAACTAAAACATAGGCCCTCATTGTATTTTTAGCGCAGCAATCGGCAGCAATTTTGAAAATTTAATGCGTTTGAATAAAAAACCGCAAATTTTCCCCATTATTTAATGGTTTCTTCCAAAATTACTTCCGTATGGATTAAACATTTGTCTTTAAATTTTTTGGGCACTTAAAATGATCATTCTTAAACAAGCAATGTTAATTTTATATTATTTTATTATATACAGGGTGACCCAGAAAAAAGGAAACCCAACTTTGATCAACAATGATTTCAAAAATATTCCAATGGGGATTATGAAATTTTCTATATCACTGTAAAGTGTCAACTCATTACCATTCAATGATATCTCTCTCCACCTCACCAATATCATCTCTATCTTCGCTGCAACCCAACATTGTTCCTGACAACAGTCTTGTAAAACTCTTGCCGTGGTTCCACTTTCATGCAGCCTACGAGATGGTTTGTTGAATGGCCGCGAAAGGAAACCCAAACTTTAATCATTCGAATAATTTCAAAATATTCATTGTGTTTAAGAAATTAATCACTGGAAAGTGATAATCTCATTAGCCATTCTAAATATAACCTGCTCTCCAGCTCACCAATGATCTATGCATCACTGAACCCCATTGTTTTGAAAATTGTCTCGCAAAATGGGATATGTTCTCTTTCATGTCCTTGAGATGATTGCTTTGAAAGGTTCTCAAACAATCTAATAGAGCATTCGGTGACTTTTAATAAATGGGTTTGAAATGGGTTGGAAATGTCTACTTATTAGTCCGTTAATCTTACCATCCAGGTAATTTCATCATGTTACTGCTCACACACAACACCAGAGAACCTTTAGTTCACCGTGGAGAATGTAAGAAGCAGACAGTGCATCAATCACAATTTTCAAGATATTTTCAAAACGGGTCATGTCGATGGCTGACATTGCGAGCTGAAGAGATATGCAAAAAATGATATAGAGTGGCAACTTCCCACGTATATAAAGCGCATAATTACCACTGTTCAAGTTTTTAAGATGGATTGATGATGAAAGTTGGTCCTTTTGTAGGCACATTGCAAACAACCCATCCTCAATATGCTGAAAGTGAACCTACTCACAATTTGCAAGACATTTTCAAAACAATTGGGGTTCACGTGATGCGTACATTGTGAGCTGAGCAAGGTCATCATTACAATGGTAATGAGTTGCACTTTCCAGTGATATAAATTTTATAATCACCATGGTAATATTTTTGAAATTATTGATGATCAAAGTTGGGTTTCCTTTTTTCTGGGTCACCCTGTATGGGTGGCTATATTGAACCACCCATTTAGTAAAATATCCCAAATTACGAAAATTTGCCATTTACACATCATGTACCACAAACAAGTCGTTTTCTGGTCATTTGAACGAAAAATAGCCAACTAAAAACCAATTTCATGATGAAATATTTTGTAGAGATTTTCTAAAGGTTGCTATCTTTGCTGAGAATATTAAAAAAGCAAAATTGGTTAGGTGACCAGAAAACAGTTTTGGCGCAGTTTTGCTGACGCCTGGCCTACTGTGCGACGTCTCCACGACTCAAAAGACTCATAATTGTGAACCCCTCTCATTGCCATTGAGATAGGTCCTTTGACAAATGACATTGCATTTCATTGGAACTTTGTGTGACAAAACCCCCCAAAACTATGAAACCAAAAATATATAAAAAGTTGGTTTTATACCCTTAAAACGAAAAACTTGGGAAAATGGGTTTTGTACCTATCACCTTTAAAGGATCCTAACTCTGTGACCCATTACAGTTTGGACGTAAGCAATATCTCAAATTAAAGCTGATGAGTTACTTAATATTTTGGTAAAAAGAAATCACAAAAATAAACTATATACTGTTGAAATGACCTTTGAACTTCGATAACCTTTGTTTTAGGAACACACTGTACATATAAGTCCCTATGCGCTTTAAGAAAATTAAAAACATCTTAATACATGATTAAAAGTAGGATTGAAATAAGAAAGTTTTCAGTTTTCTCATGAACTTCATTAATGTGTCACAGAGTTTGATTTCATTTCGAAGATTATTTCACAAGTTAGTCCACCCCTGGACTGTAGTTCATTATTTCATTGGTATTACTATACATGCGCACACACGGCGCGTACGTACGCACATAACGTACACGTACACGCAGACTATTGATTTTTTTTTTTCGGGAAAGTGAATTCGTGGGGATAAATGAATTCGTTGGGTGAAGTGAATTTCGCGCGCAGCGGACTAGCGTAGATCGGAAAGGCAAGGCGCATCATCAATAAATCGTCCAGGACGTAGTCAGGCAGCCAGCTCAAGATTGGTTAGCTGAACGAGGTACCAGTAGTAAAGTATTGGAATATATGGGGAAGAATCCCACAATTTTTACTAAACCCAACGTCTGGCAGTGCATCTCTGCTGCATTAGGTCCTACAGCCCGGGCGTCCAAAATGAGTGCCCATTTTACAAAAAATTCTATTTTGAATAAAAATAGCCGAATTCATTTTTCTAAACACACTAACTTTGATGTCAAAATAGAGAGTATTACATTGTCTTAACGCTTGTGTCATTTTGTAAATCAGACTGAAATCGAAAACATTGAAAGTTTTATGAAGAAATGTTTTTTTCTCACTTTTTTACGCAAATATTTTTTTGTTCCTTTTTTTCAATAATTTTTAATAAATAGTTGTATAAAACATTGATGTTTTTTAACTTTTCTAAAAACTACCCTACGTGTATGTGAATGATACTGTAAAAAGAAGGGTTATATCTTATCCGATAAAGAATTATGATGAGCTAAGTCAGGAACGCAATATAGACAAAAATCAACATTTGCCCCGTATCGAAGAAGAATCCATACCCGTACGTGTATTAGGAAAGGCCGATAACATGCGATAGCTTTTAGAGACAAAACAAGTATCGAAATTCGCATTTTTGGCACTTTTGTTTGCCTACTCACAGCCATCGCATACAATCAGCTTTCATAATACACGTGCGGGTATTGTGTGATTCTCAGTCACGGGGCAAATTGTTGATTTTTGTCTATATGCGTTCCTGACTTTAGCTCATCATAATTCTTTATCGGAATAAGATATAACTCCCTTCTTTTTACAGCACCATTCACATACACGTAGAAATTTTTAGAAAAGTTACAAACATCAATGTTTTATACAACTATTTATTAAAAATTATTGAAAAAAGGAACAAAAAAATATTGCGTAAAAAAAGTGAGAAAAAAACATTTCTTCATCAAAACTTTCACCGTTTTCGATTTCAGTCTGATTTCAAAATGACACAAAGCGTTAAGACAATGTAATACTCTTATTTTGACATCAAAGTTAGTTGTGTTTAGAACATGAATTCTGCTATTTTATATTCAAAATACAATTTTTTGTAAAAGGGCACTCATTTTGGACGCCCCGGCTGTAGACCTAATCAGCAGAGATGCACTGCCAGACTTGGTTGTAAATGTGGGATTCTTCCCCATATATTCCAATACTTTAGTACTGGTACCTCGTTCAGCTAACCAATCTTGAGCTGGCTGCCTGACTAACGTGGACTATCCACAAGTAAGCACTAGCTACTTGAAAGGATCTTGAGGCATACGTTTTAGTACAAATTTTGGGGGCAACGAGAAGAAATGTTTGAGAGGATCGTTAATTTCTGCTGGGCCTATAAATCGTAATGAGTTCTGATACACTGGTAGGACGCTGTTTAAAAATATCCCTGTTAAAATGTAAACAATTTTGTTTAAAATTCACACATTGTTGTTTAAAGCCAGGAAATCGAGGTTTGATAACCTTAAACAGGATTTGTTTAGAGGTGTAATTAAGCAGGGGTTGTTTAAAAAAGTCCGAGGCGAATGTCACGTGAAAGTAATGAGCCAATGAGCAGAGACATCACTCGTACGATTTCCATGCGAGATTACACGTTGAGAAGTTGCAAATGCCGGAGGTAAGCATTTGGACTATATAATCGACCGATGTGTTAGCTCAGAGGATAGAGCGTCCGCTTCATAATCGGGAGGTCGTGGATTCGATTCCTGGCCGCGTCATACGAAAAGACATTAAAAGTTGCTGCTACCCTGTTTGGCGTTTAACAAGAAAGGGACAGAGCAATGTCGATCTGGCGCTGCTCAGTGGCTTCCGGGCCGCTGCCGGGCCCACGATTAATTAGGAATAATAAATTTCCTTTTCACCTTTGAGGAAATTTGTTTCGGACAACAAAATTTTGAGTTTTTTTTTTTTTTTTTTTTTTTACAATACATTTAGGCGCGTTTGGAACCAGGCCTACATGCATTTTTAAACATAAAATGTGAGAAAATTTTAAACAGCAATATTTAGAATTTAAACAACTTAACACAATCACTTAAGCACCAGCGTTGTTTAAGATAAACCTTTAACACTGTTGTTTAAAGCTTAAACATTAATGTTAATAATTCAAACAACTTGCTTTAAACAACTTTGATGTTTAAATACCATTAAACAACTGCATGTTTAAACTTTTAAACAACAAGTTCTTTCATATTTAAACAACACTGTGCGATTCACCTGTTAACACCTAGTTTAAGATTTTAAACAACTTGTTTAATTTTCTTTAACAGTGTAGAGACTGTATTTCATGTCATCGTTCAAATAACAACATACAATGTACATGCATATATACGTGAAGCTATATACAGCGCACGTTTAATTGTCACAGGGACTTAATGTTAAAGATAATAACTTTGTTTACATTATAATCAATAATATTATATCAGTGTTTTAAGATATATGGTATTCTAATGAGACTTAATAATGGCTTTTATTGATTGTTGATTATTATCTTTTGTTAATTTGTTAATGATGTACCTTAAAAAACTTATAACTTCGAGTTACATTTCATGTGATATTGCTTGGTTTCAAACAACGTTATTGTTTGATGTTTATTTCTTTTCTCTCTTTTTTTTTGTGTGTTTCAGTTCTTTTGAGTTGACAGCATTTTTCTTATATTCTTTTCCTTAACTGTCTCACATCTTTTGGACATTTATCTTTTTTTCAACATACTCATTATCTTTCATTTCCTTTCTATTGCTTTCGTTTCTCTGTATAGGTCTGTTTTATAATTTCCTGATTTTCTAATTTCTTGAAGTTGAAAATTCGCAGTAAATTCCCAAGACAAAAACACTTTTGAATTCCTATCAAATTAAAAAAAGCTTGTAAGCAGTCGAGAAGCAGCCATGAGTGGCTTTATAAAGGGCTGTGAAGGCTTATTCTGAATAGGCATTCAGATCAATAGTCGTTCGAGGAAGGCCTAATTGAGTTTGAGTTTGAGTTTGATTTCATTTACGGAATTATTTAAAAAAAAAACCTGCTATCAGCCTAAAAGGCTGCTTTTCAGAAGGCTTATTTCTAAAAAAAAAAAAAAAAAAAGCAGTGGGAAATAAGGAGTCACAGTTGAAGACTTAGGTAATTATCGAAGCTTTATATAGAGCTTCATTATAAGCAGTCATAACTAATTTGCATATTGACTTGGCTGTGGGTGGGCCATCGACTGCTTATAAACCTTCGAAGGCTTACAGCAAGCCATTGACATCCATACTGCAAATGAAGGCTTAAGAAAGGCCTTCAGTTCGGTAAGGGTCGTTTCATCATCTTCATCATCATCAGAGTCCATGCCCGTTTGGTTTGTAGATGACTAATAATAATAATAATAATAATAATAATAATAATAATAATAATTCAATATTTATATAGCGCCTATCAAAAAATCTCTAAGCGCTTGATTGATATGCATAATTGGATTGAAATGCATCTTCCGTCGCCTCATCATCGTCGTTGGAATCTTCGTTCGTTTCTGGATTCTCTTCCATTCCAGGGTGCGCATATTGTCGAATTTGCGACTATATGAGTAAGAAGTCAGCGAGCGGCGCGGTTAAAATATTTCGCGCAGCAGATTTATTGCGAAAAATGAAGAGCTTGTTTCCAAAAGGGACTAAGTCCACTTTTGATGAAAATTGAGTTATTGGTATCAGGACATTGTTCAGGTACGTACCCATCTGTGAGCAAAATAACTTACCTAAATTTTGATTGCAACTTCCAGAAATTGCAACTTTTAATTTCAATTTTCCCTCGACGCCTGTACAAAATCCGGCAAAGAAAAGCCATTTACTCTTAAGTTACAAAAGTGGATTTAGTCCCTTTTGGAAACAAGCTCTTAAAATGTCTATGGGGGGGGGGGGGGCATTATGGCCCCCGGGAGTATTAGGGTTAAGAATTGCCTATATTTTGTCGTTTGATGCGTTCATTCAACCGTGATTTGTTGGTAAAAGTCAAAATACACTTCCAAAACAGGAATTCCATCATATTTTATCGAATATATCACGTAAAATTCATAAAAACTGCAGCTTTTGCAATTCGAACCCAGTGCTCATTTAACCGAGAAATTTGACCAATTTTATCGTGTGTAAGGGTTTGTAACGAGCGTATATATAAAATGAATATAATTATATATAACTTGTATTTGACTACGTTCATCAATATGCTATTTAACCACCCCAAATATTTAAACTTAAAGTCTCATGAATATAAATGAAATGAATATGAATTAATCTCGATTAAATATTACATTTCCAGATGATATTCAACACATTATTAGATTACAACATTAATTAAAAGTATGAAAATTAAGGTTTGATTCTTTTAGTTTATCAAAGTAGATCAAACAAATAATTAAACAAAAAAAAGTTTAATGTTAATATCAAACCGAACGCGGACTAAGTGGCCAACGCGACATTTAACACGTCCACGCGGATAAATGCGAAGATGAAGATCTCCGGAGTTACATGATTGCGACTATACGAATATGATGTCTTCAACGCCTCGATGACTCGACGACGACTTCGAAGACTGAAGTTAAATTTGTTTCGACGACCCGATGTGGAGAACTACCAACTTGGTATTCTGCAAACTCGCCATGACGTCATTCCCCTGGAATGTCGACGGCTCTTGACGGTGACATTGACACCTGCATTAACAGCCGTAATAACGGCTTTCTAACTAACTGAAGACTGGGACTTCGCTATAGCACTGGGCACTCAGCATTGGACACTGGACATTGGGTCTGCTCCATTAACGGCCACGCCCTGCTTGCCTGCCGGGAAGCCTACAGCAAAGCTGCTCCCAAAAATAATTGACTCTCCCTTCCAAAATCAAATGTCAGAGTGACTTGCTCTGCCCAATTTCAGGTACACAGTGTCAGGACAAAGAGTCTGGTACTTGGGACACCTGAATTACTCTGTTCATTGGAGTGTTTAACTACATACCTAACATTGCCTGACCTAGCTAGAAGGTTAAAAAGAATTAGATTTAACAATGACCCTTACAGGGTACACATGGGGCATCTTTTTTTTTAACAAGTGTAATGTTGAAATTTTTGAATATTTTTCGGAAATCATTTATTCAAAGTTGTGATAATTGGCTAATGTGAACTTCAAAAATGACATTTTTGCGTTCAACCGTTACTCACTGAAGCATGACATCATGATTCTTCCTAAAAAGCGGTCACATGATAGCTAATAAAATTACCTACGGCCACATGTCATGAGTTGGGTGGAAAATGCGTTACACGTCCAAAAAATTGTAGAAATGTATATTGTCAAAATAAAACATCTCTAGTTTCTTAGTAGTAAGTCAGACATATATAAAAGTATATATATATTGAAAGCAGAGATTGAAAGATAGATGATTAACATATTTTTGTGCCTATATAAGGTGTGCCATAAAATCTATACAGAGTGTTACGGGAAAAATGGTTTGAAAAACTTCACAATTTTACCGGCAAATAATTTATTAATCTTTTCACCAAATGAAATGAATCATCTTGGATTGTGTTAATAAGACGCTATGCTTCTAAAAAATAGAAACTTGTAATACAAAATTATTTTTTCTAACCGCGCTACAGGGTGTCAAAAAAGAAAAAAAATAGTTCAAAAAGGGCAGAAATCCTGTCTTTTACACTTGGATTACAACTCAAAGCTTATTGCAAGTAATATGTTTCCAATTAATTGTGTATTTACATGCATGCAAAGAAAATGGAGAAAAAATAACAGTTATTGTTATAAAATTGCATGTGACAATTTTTGATGCCTGCAATGCATTGTCTATGAGGATGGGTGCATTAAGTGTGTTTTAATTGATTAATTAATTGATTAAATGACTTTTGAAAAATCTTCTTCACATTTATCTAGAACCACATAAATTCCCAAGAGAATGATATATCACTCAACCCACAAGACCAATTGGCTGCAAAGATATAACGCAGCAAACAATAAGAAAGTAACAAAAATGGGAATTCCCTATGCTTTAACACGTGCCTCCACCGTAGGATCCTCCACCGTAGGATCCTCCACCCCTTACCCTACTCCACTAAAAGTATCTTTGTATTAAAACTATGAGCATAACGAAGCTGAAACCTCACAGACATGTAGCCTGATAAATTATCTACAATATGAATTATTGTACAGCTTATGACTGTTCATCATTTTCATGCTATGTGAAAAAATGCGATAATTTCCCCTCCAAAATGTAACGCCTCCACCCTTTTACTATACCCCAACTTGTGACACATGACCCTACACGGACATAATATCATATTATTAGATTTTTTCAATTTCACCTGGTTAAAAAATTATTGATATCTGAAATAGGGGGAATTATAGGTCATAGACTTATAAAATTCTTCTTTTTTTTTACCATAGGAATTTTTTAAAGAATTTATATTATGCATCCAAACTCATAGAATATAGATCTGTAAAAACGCTTTTTAAAAATGTAAATGTATTTGAAAGTTGTTTTGTCATTTCATGTGTCAGACAAGATGTCAATATTGTTGTGCTGAGTGACCTGATTCTTAGAACGGTTGTTTCAATTCAACACTTGCTCTGGGACATAATGAAAGTACCACAGGATACCAACGGATAGTACTGCAGAAATACAACTTGACAGTAGCATCTTCGTGGCAATAATAACACAGGATCAGAGGAATATCACACAAATACCACAGGATTGTTCCATACGATTGGATGGTACTGCAGGAATATCACACAAATACCAAAAGATTGTACCATACCATTGGACGGTACTGCAGGAATATCACACAAATACCACAGGATTGTACCATACCATTGGACGGTACTGCAGGAACATCACATAACAGGACCTCAGGAAAACCACACAAATGACCAAAGGCCATTAAAATGGGAATATAGCATAATTATCAAAGAACAGTACTGCAAAAAATATTACACAACAGTATCACAGAAATATCACAGGGCAGTATCACAAGGCAGTACTGCAGGATTACGACAAGATAGTATCACAGGAATGTATTGGGACAGTACCACAGGAGTATCACAGGGCAGATTATGCATTACTGTCCTGTGGTAATGTCCCAGATTACGTGCAGGTAAATCCAGTGGTACATCCTGTGGTATATACTTCCTGTAGTACTTACCACACAGGACTACAGGATTTTGAGAGAAAGGGATAGACGGAGGGAGAGACGGATAGAGAGAGAGAGAGAGAGAGATAGCAGGAAGAGGATCACGGATGAGACAATATACACTGTAAATCTCGGATCATGTATAATAAACTAACTAAACTATATAGTAAGGCAGGACATAGCTATGAACAATACCTCAAAATTAAGATAAATATAAAATATCAAGCAGTGACGCACTTTCTTATTTTACAAGACATCACACTGTTAGGTATTGGTCGATTTACCATGGTGGCTCATAAAAAGGTACATAATTGGAATATAATTCGAAAAGCGCAATAATTATTATATCTTTTATATTTTTCTCAAACAGAAGGAAAGTAACGGGTAAGGAGATCACAAAGCTATCGGTAAAACTACCTGACAATAAATACAGTCAATTGGGAAATATCTTGGGATTTGAATATGCCTATCGACAGAAAGTTCTGAAGGAAAAGCTCATGAACTACACGGCAGCTTTTGAAGCATTGTTGGAGGAGTGGAGAAGTTCAAAAGGGGGAAACATTGAGGATCTTGATAAAGCTTTGGAAGACGCAGAACTTGGAGGGCTGATCGAGATATATAAACTGTAACCAATTGGCTCGATTCATCGTGGTTATATACTTCTTTGTGGAATTGAAAAAGTCTCAATTTTACATTGTTGAGTAATCTGCTCATGATTAAAAAAAAAAAAAAAAAATGTTTAATGAATGAGCATGCACCCCATTCTGGACGGGAAATTATAAACGTAATTTTTGTAGAAATCAATAACTGGGGATAATGAAGGAGGAAAAAAAAGATAATCTGGAACGTAGGTGCAAGTATGTGCTCATAAGCATTAAATGTAAACATTTTTTAAAATTCATTTTTCTTTTCGTAAAAGCGATTTGGGCCTACGGGAAAAGTGCGGTAGAAATGTTAAATAATGTCATAAAAAGTTAATATATTGTTGCTTAAGTTTATAATATAGTTCCCTTCTTAGTATACCGTAAATCGTACAAAGGGTGTATTTTGTTGTATTGAATTGATCAACATTGGAAAGGCTTGTTCACTTTATCATGATATTTGAAAAAGCAGTTTGTAATTATCTTACATGTACTATAGTATTTTTTCCCCTCATAATTATCTTACATTCCATTGTTCAGTCACAGTTTGAATCTTTATTTAAAAACCCGTTTTTGTAACATTTTTTTTCTTTTCATGATTACCTTGTTTATATTTAATTTCGTTTTTGACATACTATGTATTATTGATTTGTTGTTCGAATTGTTATTGTATTGTAAATTTTGTATATTGTATAAACTGCCGCCTAACCCATTGGGTTGACGGGCCTGGTTTTTCTTTGTTGTGTACATGATCTTCAATAATAAAGACATGATTAATCATCATTCATAAATTCAATTACATGAATATTTCTAAAAGGGTAAACCAATTAAGACAAAATAAAGGTGCGTGAATACGAAACACTATACCAAATTCATATTACTCATTACCTAAACTTCGAATGAGCATATTTTCTATCCAATTAAAAGTGAGCTAAATTTTGATCTTACTACATTTTATCCTACTGTAAGTTCATCAGAAGTATTAATACATATAACTAGCTGTTGCGGATATCAGGAACTACTTCAGATGCTTTCATGAATTTGTCTATTTGTTTAATATGATAAATGATTTCTTTTTAAATAATTGTTTTTTTTTTTTAACATTGCCTGGAATATCTGAAGATGAACAGCAAAAGATGAGATCAGACACATTTTTATTGAATTTTGAGATCAGAGTAGAATGTTTATAGCATTAGGTCTACCATGATGATTCCATCGAAAAATTCTCAGAATTTTCGTAAAAAAAATGAATTGACATGCAGATATAGAATCTTAATGGACAGGACTTAAAGATGGGGTAGTTTTGGTAAGTCTAAAAAATATGAAGTTATGATGTTAGAGATAGAGTTAGAGATTGTAAAATAAAACACAAAGACCCGTATTCTGATATGGAGACCGACTTTAAATGAAGTTGAACAGTAAACTCGCACAATGTAACAACACAAATACAAAGGATCTTCAGCACGAAACCAAACTCCAAAAACGTGCTGTAGCACGATTTTAAGACGATGCATTGAAATGAATGACGCAACAATATATTTTGTCAGTAGCCGGACCCCTTGCTTGCCCTGAATACTGAGAGTCATTCTGACTTGCAAGTAATGAAGATAAGCCTACTTTTTCAGCTGGAAAGCACAATGGTATTGTTCTTCCCTGAATTAATTATGGACTTAGATTCTCATTCGCTACTTTGCAGCAGTTTATTTTGTTAGTTTGAACTTAATGGCGCTGACTCGTAAATCTCGGGGAAATGTCCATTTTGTTGATAAATATGCAATCATTTAAATAATTATGGAATGTTTAATAATGCAACTTATTCTAGAGAAATTTCACTGATTGTTTTGAATGGTATTATTAATAATGTTTATTTGGTATGAGAACATGATAGTTTGAGATTGTTTACACACCATGTATATTTTGACCTACATCTAGTAAAAATTCTTTGACCATGTCTAAAAATCCTAAGAAAAGTAATATGATTTGGTTGTGCAACTTAAGAATTTGAAATGGTTTTGTATTAAAATGTTGCAACATACTCTTATTCTGTGTTGTATGAACTACTTTTACCATGCATGTAAAATCCTAGTGTATTTTTAGACTCGCGCTTCACTGATACTGAAATGTATTGTTCTTTGTAAATTTCTTTGCCGAACAAATAATAATAATTATATTATAATAATAATTGTTTTGAATGGTATTGTTAATAATGTTTATTTGGTAAGGAGAATATGATAGTTTGAGATTGTTTACAGAATATGCATATTGTGACCTACATCTAGTAAAAATTTTATGACCATGTGTTCAAATCCTAAAAAAGTGATACGATTTGATTTTGCAACTTATGAATTTGAAATGGTTTTGTATTGAAATGTTGCAACATATTTGTATTCTGTGTTGTATGAACTACTTTTACCATTCATGTAAAATCCTATTGTTCGAGTTTTGTTATAACTTGTCTATTTTATAGGGGAGGTGTTATGAATATGTGCAAGTGACTGGAAAAGAGACTGATAAAAGACGAGATCTAAATATGGCGACTGTTTCGCGTAACATTTAACTCAGTTTCGCCAGGGCGTTTCTGTGATTTCGGTGAGTTTTGAATACAAGAATAGTGTGAAAGTGTGCCGAGAAAGAAAGGAGAGTATGCTCAACAACTTGTTCGTAATACAGAGCATATTAGGTGCACAATGCGCAATAAATTTAACACCACGGGTGTTAAATCTAACACCGGACCACTGGTGTTTGGTCAACACCGTTTATGATGTTTAATCACATTTCTAAAGCTATTTGGTGTTATTCTAACAATACATTTTGGTGTTAAATTGATACTTTTAATACATAACTTTAATTTTCAATCTGATACCAGTGGGTGTTGATGTGTTTTTGTCTGGCACCATGGGTGTCGATTTGATTCTGGTGTGGATGCATATAGATGCCAGGACTAATGTTAAATAACACTGTTTTTTTTTTGTGTGCTATAACACATTTAATTAATTTCATAAACTAAAGCAAATGTTGCTATTTGTGTTTCTGATATCTGTAATTAGAATGATATCAAATGATATATTACTTGTATCGGCAAAAAAGATCAACAAACTGGTATTTCATATTTCGCATTGACACCACACGGCGTTAGATGTTTGATATCGATACCAATCTAACACTGGAACCTAACACTAACATTTTAACAGCTTGGTTTTGCATATTTAACACCAGCATTGTTTGCAATGCATGGGTTAATACTATTATTGCCCATATGTATCACTCATAGGAAACAAATTGAGTGTTTTTACATGGGTGGATGCAAAACCATTTTGGATCCACACGAGTTATATCTGGGCCAGTATATGAACCACATTTATCTTGTATCGCATATGGATTAAAGACAGGTGTTTGGAACCCACGTGAGACCCAGATAGAAAACATGTACCCAATGTTTATGTAGGAAGAAATATAATCAAGAGTAACCCAAATGAAATATCTTTGAATGTTAATTGGTGAATATCTTGACTGGTGTAAGTAAGTAGAAAAACTGAGACAAGACGTTGGAAATAGTTTGTATTTACTCAAACCCATTCGGCCTTTTATATCTAAACAAACAGCACTGGTACTTTTACAAAAAAAAAATGGTTTTTACGATGTGATTTGGGGAAACTTAGGAAAGGTACATAGCGAGCATCTACAAAAACTTCAAAATCGACCCCTTCGATGTGTGTTAGATTGGATGTATTCATTTTATGCTGTTTAGTCTTTGTAAATAGTTTTTTATTAGCTTTCTTGTTATTTCCATGCTATTTGAGAAGAGTATCATTATAAAAAGCTCCACAGTAAAAGATTAATCTTCAATTACTCTAATAAGTCATAATATGACCTAAAATATACCAAACAGCTGATATGCTTGGGTTCCAAACATTTTGTGTTGCCCATACATGCATTTCTGTGTAAATCCATGTGACTCAAAGCTGAATTTGGTTAATTTCTTATCAATTTGGCAATTCCATAACCTCACAGCACAAAATGATACTTAAGTGAACTATTATCAACCTTTCAAAATCACTTTTAGACAGTGTCTTCCACATTTCAATGTCATGACCAGAACAATAGTTTCACTTTAAACTGTATTCCTAATGTGCCCTGTAAACATGTACACATGGAAATTCCAGCTGCGGCTGTTATTAATGTACAATAATTTATTTCATGTTTATCAATAAAGACCATTTTTTAATTGAATTGAATTGAATCCATCTGAACTCATAGTTAGTCGACTGGATGTTGTAAAACTTGAGGAAAGGTGTAATATACGGACTTTACATACTGTATAAAAATATGCTCATGATATGCTACCAGAGAGTACATGTAATCAATTCGTTTTTAGAAGCAGTAATTACATTCCAAGACATTCATATTTTAAAATTAAATTATGTAGTTATATTGTATTGTTAAATATTTGGTACTATGTTCATTGTTTATTGTTAGTGTTCTAGCGCTTTGTATCTACTCTTTGAAAAGGCGCTATATAGGCTAAGTATTCATTCAATTCATTTGTCAATTTGCTTATCTTTTATGTGCTTATTGGTTAAATGTGATATATTTCTTAAGTTTAAGCAATTACTTTTAAATTCACGTTTAATGTTTAATTTGTAAATTGTCTATTTTATTTCCTTTATTGTCATGATCTTATGTAATGTGATTTTTTAAATGTATACATGCACGGACAATTTTGATAATTTAAATACAGGTTTAGCGTTATTATTAACATGAACTGTTTACATTCGTATTATTGATATCACCAGCTCTAAGAGGATTAATGATTAACTTGGTTAAATGATTGTCAGTTTCTGTTTCGGAACGCCTTATTGGTATTTAACCATGTATCCTATTTTGTTTACAATATCGGTACATTGTAATAGTGTACACTCTATTGCGCAATATACTGGATTATATGCACTGTAAACATAAATTAGTCATTTTGACTAATACAAATTAGTCCTGCCCTATGTCTGAAATGACTAGAATTAATTAGTCAGATGACTAACGTTTAGTCATTTCAGACACTTTTGGATTAAGTCAGATGACTAGAATTAATTAGTCAAATGACTAATACAAAAAAAGTCTAATACAAATTTATATTTAAAAAAAAAAGTAAATTAAAACGCATAAATGTAAATCCGAAAATATTGGTTTCAATGAAGAAATTCCCAATCATCACCTTCGCTTCAAATAATATAATAATTATGTATACGTATTGCTTTGAATATGTACATGTATACATGACATGTTGCATTTCACTGCATGCAGTACATTCAAACAAGGTAAAGTACGTGCTACAGTGTAATATCAAGGTTAGAATACAAGAACATTATGCAGAATAGAACCACAAAAAAAATAATAAATAAATAAAATAAAATAAAATAAAGAATAAATAAATAAATAGAAATGCAGGAAATAGCATGTATCTGAAGTTCAGCTTGTCTTGGAAATTTCAGCAATAACAAATAACAAATATTCCCCCAGCTCAAGAAAGGTACAACTCCATTCAATACTCTGAGAAAGTCTTAAATCGTCCGATAGCACGTTCAACGTGAATGCGACGTGTCTTGACTGTGGCGTGTGTGTTGAGTTGCTTCCCATGTAGAAATGGTGGTATGTTTATTGTTGCTCCCCCTTTCTGCTCGGAGGTCTCTTATGAGAAAACAACGATCAGCCATGACGTCATCGCCATGTTCAATGTTGTTCAAGCAACCAGATTCTTGTGTGATCTTTTAATCTGATACACTACCTCCAAAACTGAGAGAGAAAAATGAAGGTACCCCTTGGAAATGTTATATATATATTTATTTGTCACTCTCATCATGATCTTTATTCCTTACATGAATTCATTTGATTTTCAAATTGACTAAATTATTAAAATAGTCATTCAAATTAGTTATTACTATGATTATCATTATAATTATTATTATTATTATTATTATTATTATTATTATTATTATTATTATTATTATTATTATTATTATTCTATTCGCAGAAAAATGCCATACAATATATATAATTGATTGCATATAAAAACATATTATTAAAGAACACAAGAATATCAAGACACTGTTTTCACCTGGCTTGGCTGCCAGGCCTTGGGCAAAGTTAACTAAATAACTACAGTCTGCGGACTGCTCCAACCTATTACCCAGCCAGGTGAATTCAGTGTTGCAATTTATGTGACATTAAAAATTATAACATAGCATTCATAACTTAAAATCATTATAAAAAAAAATCAGTTTAAAATTGTACAAATTGTTTTAAAAAGGAGTTCAAGCAGTTGTTGAGTCTCTTTCAAGTAGACATGACCACACCATATTGGAAAGGTGTCTTAATTCCAAACATAATGTACTACAAGCTTATAAGTAAATTGCAATTAGATATGTGAAACAATAAAAAAAAAAAAAAATACCTGCAATGACAATAATATTGCCAAGCTCTAATTAAAGAAATGTTGGCATTCAACTGACGAAATAAACCATTTAGTCCGATATCTTCTTCTTCTTCCAGTATAGTGCTGCTTCATGTCAGTCCGAAGATTACGCACTGTGGATGGCTGTTTGGGTCAATGGGTGTGCATGCCCATATCTTTTGTGTGCGTATAATACATGGTGCAAGTAAAAAATGATGTCGCTTGATGTACCATCACACCTCTCTCAGTGAGGCCTTGAATGCCTCGAGAGAGGGTGATTTTGCTGGATCCGTCCTCAGGTTGTTCCAATCCCTGATGGTCCTTGGAAAGAAGGATGCAACGTATGCTTCCTTTGTACCTGGTTTGAGGTGGAAGCGGGATCCATGTCCTCTGGTTGATGATGTCATTTTGTCAAGGTGATGATGCCAGTCAATGTCGACAAGACCAAAGCGGATGCGGTACAGCATGATGAGGCGACAATGAAGTCGTCTGCAGGCAAGCAAGGGCCAGTGAAGCCTTCTCAGCATTGCTGTGACACTACTCATTCTCCCATAGTCCCATAGAACAGGCCGTGCACATCGGCGTTGTACCATCTCTATCTTGTCAACATTTTTCTTGGTGTGTGGGTCCCAGGCCGAGGCAGCGTATTCCACAATTGGGCGTACATATGTGGTGTATGTGGCCTCTTTGATTCTACGGCTGCATCCCTTGAAGTTCCGACGAAGGAAATCACAGGTGGAGTTTGCCTTCTTCACTATGCTGTCAACATGGCTGTTGAAATTAAGCTTGGTGTCTAGCTGAACTCCAAGGTACTTGGCTGAGCTAACCTCTTCCAACAGGTGGCCATGATTGTTATAAGGTCCATTCAAAATATTCCTCTTCCTCTTGTTGGTCATGCGCAGGACTTGACACTTGGAAGGATGAAACTTCATTTTCAAAATCTTCTCCCATTGTTGTAGATTGTCCAGATCATGTTGGAGGTTGTCCCAATCGGTTTGAGTCTTGATAGGTAAGTAGAGTAGGCAGTCGTCTGCATAGAGGCGGGCAGTTGCATGGTGGATGACACTAGGAAGGTCATTAATGTACATTAGGAACAGCAGCGGACCCAAGACACTTCTCTGTGGAACACCAGATGAAACGTTGACCTCGTTGCTGAGCTGTCCCTCTAAGATGACTTTTTGAGTACGACCAGTGAGGAAATCTTCGATCCATTGCAGGACGCGACCACGAACCCCGTAGTGATATCTAAAATACACTCCCTCTAAAAGGTGAGATTGTTATTCAAAAATGATTGTCATGTACAGATCCAAGTACAGAATTATAGAACATGAAGTGAAAATACCTCAGATCTAGCTGGAGAAGCTTTCGGTGTGTTGAATCAATTAATGGGTGGTAATTAAACAGCTGATCTGTTCGCCTGTACTACTATCACAGTGAACGATTTCTTACCATGTTAGTGAAATTATTGCAGAACGGGCTTAATCTATGTACACACGAAGTGGACGTACTTGAGACCTATTTCAATCTGCTTAGGACTTTATAGCACGGGCTTGGACGGCAAGACGTTTCAATTGTTAAACAGAACGGCACGTCATAATCTCCGTCACACTGAACTAGTTCTCACAACGTTCTTGGTAGTTCTTGGTGAACAGGCTCTATCTGTTTACACACGGACTGAACGTAGTACAGACCTCTTACAATCTAATACAGACTGTTTGCAATCTGTTTACAAACTTGGCGAACGGGCCCGGACGGAGAAAACGGGAAGGCCGTCCGATTTTTTAACATGTTAAAAAAAAAATCGGACTGGCTTCCAGTTCTAAAATTAAACGTAGTGACAACGTTCCTGAAACGGGAAGAAATTATTTTGAACGAGAAGTACGTACTACGAACATGGTACCTAACTTTTGTCATGCTGCGCATGGACACTTTTAGTGACGGTTTGGACGTGCTACGAACGATATAGAGTGAACGAGCGGTTTACTCGGTCTGAACTGGATAACAACGTATTGCAGACGCGATAATAAAGAAATTGACGTAACGAGGACTATTTGTGAACTGCCTAGTATCGTATTCAAAAAATTATTTTTCAAAGTTATAAGTTCCAAACCGACCAAAGCCCGTTCAGCAATTTTTACAGAACGGGCAAAGACGTTATAGAACTACCTTAGTGTGACGGCCCCTTAACATCAGATGCCTGTTGATGTCGTTAGAGAGAGATGAAATGGAAAATGTGTGTGTGCCGGTTATAAAATAGATATATATATATATATATATATATTTTATATATATATATATATATATTTGGTATTTTCCATCAATATATATATATCACCGGTGTATATATATATATGTGATTGATTATATGTCTTGACATTCATCTCCATATACTACATGGGTGAATAAATTCAACACTGCCCTAAGCCTAAAGGGCCTGTCCCACAGAAGGCGATCGTTGTGGCGACAACCTACGAACTACTTTTTAGTACCCATCGCCACCATGCGCAGGTCCAATCGCCTATCAGATCGTGAATTATCGCGTCTGTCGCCAACAAATACGTAGCAAAATTCTGTTCGCCGCTGGTTTTTCAACAAATTAAACAATAGCCGGCGTCAGTTGGGTTGACGTCAATGCCCGTAGCCTGTCTTCTCTTGTCGCGACAATGTGCTATCGTAGATTGTCGCCTGATAGAACATGTTTAGCAGAGCAGAACGACGGCCAGTTGTAGGTTGTCGCACTACAGCGTACGTTGCACGCATCGCTGAACCAAACGGCAAGTGAAATTTAAGCCGCTACGACCTTTGTCGCCAACTACAATCACCAAAATCAGGTTCGGCCTTCCATTCAGATACTGTAGAGTCGCTGCAAATTTTTGAAATTTTCCAAAATCACTCATGACCCAAATTATAATGCGCGACTGAGGGGACAATCACGAACCTAAAGGCGACAGGCCGCGATCAGGTAGAAAACACTCGATCGCCTGTGTCAGTCGCAAGAATCGCCACAGTGCTGAAGTTCGTATTTTGGTTGATTTTAAGCCGCGACAAGAGAAGTCGAGCCGCGAGATGCGCGAAGGTCAAGGCTATTGTATTATCGGATACAAGCTATTGTTAGTCTATTGTTTGCGTGGAAGCAAGTCGTTGTCGTAGCCTATCGTAGACAGAGTCGTAGATACGAATATCATCTTCAGACACCTACGATTCTGACACGATTCTGGCAGGTTCTAACATGTATAGGTTGTCGCCACAACGGTCGCCTTCTGTGGGACAGGCCCTTAACCTTAACATAAAACTATATTGCAACCCTAAACCCTACGTCTTGGACGATGTTATACCCGGAGCACAAATTATAACAGGAGCATGTGATACCCATATGATTAAGCAGATTTTTTTGCATTATCTTTTTTTAAAATAAAAATTGACAGTTTAGAATGTTTAGACTTTCAAAATGGGTATGCTTAATTCTGTACCTGATTGAAAATGGTTCGAAAATCAAAGCACAATATCCATATTATCATTGGAGAATGTATATGTATCCTCTAAATGTGATCTAATGTGCTGTGAGAAATTGGCTCAAGGACTGACATAAATACAGTGGTCCGATCTGTTGCTTACCTTAATTCTTCCTTGGTTATGACTTTCATAGATTTTGTCAGAGCCCAGGTAAGTATGAAAGCGATTTGCTTTACAGCCTCTCTTGTTTTTAAAAGTAATAAAAAACTATATGTCTTCGTTACAATCTACGAACACACGCCACGCATTCACAGCAGTTTTTTTTTAACTGATAACGTTTCAAAGTAAATGCAATATTTATTTATTGCTGAACTCTAGCTATATCCTGGCGGGTTTATTATTACCTCAGACCATATGAAGACATGTATCTCTATGTTTTTATTCAGTAATGATAGGTATTTAAAACATATTTACCTTTGTTTCCTCATTACGATACTAGTACATAATCATATAATTTTGTCTAAATGCTTTTTAATCTTATGAAATGATAAATATAAATTTAGATTTGCTCTTATTGACAATACCAAAGTTCAATCAACATGATTAATAAAGTGGCTTTGAAATCTAGTTCAAGCTCATCAAAAATGTTTTTTTCTTTATGACTTCGTAGTAGTAGATAAATGGTTAGCCTTTAAATGGCTAAAGATATAGCACTTTAGTTTTTAGGGTGTTTTTTTAGTTATGGACTCGGGCCGCCTTACACCAATATACATTGTTAAACGAAATTAAGAAATATTCGACTATCCTTGTGGACAAACACATGCATTTACTAAGGTTTTGTTTTTCGAATTGAGTAAGTGAAATAAATTTGTGAGTGTTGAAAGGTGACTGCTGTATCTTTTTGCTGTAGTTTGTGATCCACTAAGCTTTGCTAAATAAAGAAAAATAAATGAAGGAAATCATAGCTCATCCTTATTCATATTACCGATCTTGATTCGCTAAAAATGTAAAGATTAAAAAAAAAGGGCTTCTGTCGGCAATCGAGGTTTCATTTCGATCCTGGAATTTCAATAGAAGAAAATTAGACATAAGCATTATCTTTATCACAATTCCAACTGACGGTTATCGGGTTTTCTCGTAGGCTCTTTTCTTTTTAATTACAGTTCATCGATCAGTTGTGAGTTTCCATTTGTTTCAAGCATTGTGTGTGCTGCCGCTGGGCCGATGTATACATGAATGTATCTACCAATCAGACCAATATAACTGCGGATTTTAACCCTATCCCTGCACATACTTTTTTGTTGTTGTTTGAAGCGTAAGGTACACAATTTGGTAAGTCAGTATACTGCTTTATAAGATTTCATTATATACTTTTGACAAA
Source organism: Paracentrotus lividus (assembly GCA_940671915.1). Lineage (NCBI taxonomy): Eukaryota > Metazoa > Echinodermata > Echinoidea > Camarodonta > Echinidae > Paracentrotus > Paracentrotus lividus. The sequence goes on from CALNVZ010001673.1 coordinate 47,741, forward strand.
GACACTTTCATTATTACGTGACCATCACTTATTCAAATCACAAAGGAAAATCCTTTTACGTCGAATCGCGCAATAAAGCGTTGTCATATGAACGATGGTGGATCGAAAACTATAATATAGCCGAACTTATACTTACATAGTACGGAAACTACACACACAGGAATGCATTGATTCTCGGTATACGGCATACAGAGCAGCCGAGTGTTTGTACATGATAACTTCATACAGCAAACACATTAGGGGAGAGCGGGGCTATATGGAACATTTTTCACAAAAATGACCGTAAAACAAAAGCGGATTTATTTCAAAAAACAATAAACAATCAGCTTGAGTGTACATATGTATGTCACAAATGTACCCCATAAAATTCTTAAACTTAGTGATGGTTCCGGAAAAAATCCATCGTCCACAAGACCATGTCAAGTGTTCCAACTAACCCCACACACGGGTTAGTTGGAACAAGATATGGGGTAAGTTGAAACATTGTGTATGGTATCTATAGAATTATATTTAAACTATGTACAACATTATTGCATGGGTTCAGCTAACTTGCTTTATTGATTCCAATTAAAATATTAAAGGTTGGTGTTCAAATTCTTTTTTTACTTCATGTTTTATTACACTTGATAGCATCCAGTCACATAGAGATATTCTGAAGTCCTGTGAAGTAGCATTCTGCAATATATTTTGTTTAAACCAAAATAAAATCGTCCAATGTGCACTAATATAGGAATATTTCGGAACACTTAATTGAATTATATGATTTTTATTTTTTTATTAAACTGAAACCTATTTACTTAGTACATGTTCCAACTAACCCCGTTTGAAATGTCCCAACTAACCCCAGAGGCCCATTTGACATTTGTAAGCTTACAGCACAAAAAAGGGACAACAACATGCCATATATTTAACTTTGTTTTGTAGCTTGATATAACTGTTTGTTATACTCAAAAACTGGCGAACAAATATAATTTACAATCTTCTCTGAGTCAATAAAACATTTGTAAAAATTACAAAATTTACTCAGAGGGTGAAAAAACAAACTTTGCTTTCTAACTTCACGAGGCTTCGAGCATTTGTGCTGTCTAAAATGTGGTGGATGGCAGTTGCTAAAAGCAACAACTTGAGGGTAGATTTGCATAAATATATTTCTTGCCGTTAAAGAAAAATTGCAATGTTTCAACTAACCCCGTAGTAGTAGAATGTGAACGTTTAGAAAGGAAAAGGGATTAGCATTGTTTATATTGGTAAACAATAGAGATTAGGGGATTAGGGGATTAGGGATTATAGGGGTCCTTAGGGTCTAACATTTTATGAGGGGTGTTAAATATGAATAGGGATTAGGGGGTTGTACCAGCATGTTATATGAGGGTACATTTGCTGGAAGATTTCTTTTGTTTACATCATTCATTCATGTAGAGATAGGGTATGGACATGTGTAGGGTATGACGGACAAAGACCAAATGACCCAAACCATAGTTGGTCCAAACCATGTATATATTGCATGTGTATGTGTGAATGTGTTTGCCAAATCAGCCGAGCAGGATGATTTGAGAGAGCAGTGACGTCAGCACAGCGCGCGTTTGTGATTGGAGCGAGGGAAAGGGAGGGTGACTGAGAGGC
>CALNVZ010001676.1:0-22992 GCA_940671915.1 Paracentrotus lividus
AATATTTGCGAAACTCAAAATTGAGATTGGGATCCTGTATTAATGCCGCAGTACAAAGGGGGGGGGTGGGCAAAATGTAACAAGCTTCTTAAAACAAACAGGAACTCTAGTCTCATTCATGTCCGTCATTAAAACAGTATATTTATATATTTTGATGCAACTTATCTTTGAAAATGTAATATCTTACACATTTTTCTTCAATAATTTATTTTTTTCCCTCTCTCTTTTTTTTTTAGCTTTTTTTTGTCTTTGCCTTTGTCATGTTTGTTTCAGAAATGACCGCGTCCGAAATCTACAATAACATATCTTAGAAAGTCCGATAGAAGTTTTCCCTTTCTAAATGGTAAAAAATATTTTGTCAAAATCATAATTTAATGGTTGGGTATGAAAACATTACGGTATTATATTATTCACTCCAATGTTCATGTACGTTTGTGTATCTATTTCTGTGATTGACGGCTTTAAAATTAAAATGTGACAAATCCTGTCATCTTCCCTTATCATAAACTGATACAGAGAGGTTAAGAGACAACAAGAGCGAAACATAAAGGGACTTAAAAAGGAGACTTGAGGGAAATTGTAAGAGAGAAATGTTAATTGTTTAACAGTCAATTGAATAAAAGGACCCCTGAGCAAATGATTGCAGACGAGTGAACTACATTTACTATAGATAGGAAGAAACATAATAACATTATTATAACAATCGAGCCAGCAAATGTTTGTCATTGCCCTTATTTGTAGAGGGTTCATCCATTTTTGTCGAATGAAGTCAAACAAACTATTCCATAAATCAATAACAATTTTTTTTATAAACAAATGAATAAAATTGTTCATTTTTAATTTATTGTAATCGATTATTGTCCCAGTGCTAGTAACATCGATCACATTATTGTTCTGTCATATTATCAACATTGAAATGTTTTATTTTTAGAGGTACATTCGGAAATTATAAATAATTATCCGTTTCCAATTGCTAGAAAAAGGGGGAAATATATATTTCTTCTTCCATTTAGAAGTTCACAGCGATAAGTAGTTTAACTCCATCAAAATCACACAGTTTGGTGGACGATAATGGGATTGCATATGCCACGTGAGAGTGCATGATGACCAATGATGGCGCTGTAACAGATGTATGCTGATATCATTCTGACCGTTAACATCTTCATCCCCTGACCACAATTTACGTTCATATATTTCATACTGATGTTGTTCTGACCGTTATTATCTTCACCAGTGAGCGCAATTTACCTTCATATATTTCATATTGATATTGTTCTGATCGTTAATATATTCATCCCTTATGCAGGTGTCACATTAGCCGTGTTGGCGCACCGTTCGCCACCGTTCTGGCCAAATTTGTGCACACGGCGGCAAACGGTGAGGCACACGGTGAAGCGGTTGAAGCCCGTCCAACACGTTCATAGGAGCTCGCTGGGCACCCGTTCCCGAAAGGATGTTTAAAGAACGGCCGAACTCTTGCCGGGTTTTTTCCGGGTGATGACGGGTATTTCAGAACGGTCTTAAACCGGACCAGTCGTTAAAAGGGCGGTAAAAAGGACTGAATGAGGACGCCGCGCCCGTTTCATGCCCGTTTATTAGGACGGAGATGGACCGTGGTGAGGTCGGGCAACATGAATCGATAACCCCCCCCCTTTTTTTCCGCATCAAGTACGCCCCCTTGTGGCTGAAACTTGCCAACTCCTAGTACATGAAACTATACGTGAAAACCTATGCTTTTAAATCAAGTTGTCCCTGATTGTTTACCAACAAGATAAATCAATATCTAAATGAGTTAAAAACTGATACCCAGAGTAATATTTTTACAAAAACAAAAGTACTATATACCATAAGGAATATAAATCAATATGACATAAATAGGGGAGGTGATTATCAACTTTATTTGGGGGCTGCTTTACTCGGAAATTATAGTTTTAATAGGGGCCATATTTTGTCGCATTTGTTACATTTACTTTTAGCCTCTGTTTTAAATTTTCATATCAAATTCAGTGCTGGTTTAATTATTTACACTTTATAATAGATTTTATACAATATCGAATTGGTCGTACTTATTATATTGTTCTATCTTAGAGTTAAAGACGGGAAAAACTCAAAAGGATTTTTTTTTTTTCCCCACAAAGTTTCTTCATTTTGAAATAATGATATATTTTGTAATATTTTTGATTGTTATTATTGATATATAGGGGGTCTGCGTTTTGGTCTTTGGTCGTCCAATATCCCATCATTATTCAAACAACCATGCAGGGTTGGAGTCGTTCCACACGGGTCACTTCATCCATTCATATACATGTATATCATTATTTATTTATTCTAGGGGAGGGGCGTTCGATAAAGGGGGGGGGGGGGCAAAGGCAACTAATTCCCATTTTAGGCACCTTTTCCCTAAATTTTCGGTCGAGAAATGCCTGGGTAAGTTTCTTTTTGTATTTCCGATTCTGTGTAGGCTTCCTTAAAAAATGGTTCATATTGCTATCTCACAAACATAACCATGTACCCTACTGATATTGAATTAATTGCATGAATTATATACAATCTATGGGTAACAAACTTCGTATTTTTGGCATTCTTAAAGACGGTTTGTCAGATATAGAATACAATGGCATTATGCATGTATTTTTATTAATACAAAAATTATATTAAGGTATTGTCTTGTATAGTTCTGATTAATCTATTTAATCACCGTAAAATCACTCAAAGTGGTCGTGTGTAAAACAATGAAAATAAAAATAAACAAAAAACTAATCCATCGATCATACAAAAACATCCAAACTGCAGAATTATGAATGATGTAGACATTATTCTTGATGTAATTCTATGGGGGTTATAATTTGGCTAAAAGAATATTGCAATGAAATGATTATTAAAAAAGAATTAGACAATTCATAATATAATGATTTTAAAAAGATGATAAAGTACTTTTATCATGATAACAATATTTCATTTGATATAAAAGGATTTAATCATTTCAAAAGCACGGGGACATTTTCGCGGAGAAATTAAAATAATATTCGATAAAACTAACACAATTTCTGTTTAAAGAAACGCAGGTATAAAGTAAACATGTAATTTGGGCAAAAACGTTTGAGACCAAACTACGGTATACTGAAGCTTATTGGGAAAGTAGTATAATGTTTATTTCCAAAGTTGTTGTAATAAAACTTTAGAAACTAATGTCAAATAAAACAAAGCAAACATAAAAAAAAAAAAAATTGACATTACTTTAGATTAAATGTCCATAAAAGGACCCAATTTTAAATTCTTCTCCCCGACAACGACAATAAAAATTATTAAGATTATAATGTATGTTTGAAAAGCTTAAATATCATTCCTCTCTAGACCTGTAAAGAGAGCGACGAGATCGAGAGCTTCGAAAACAAAGGGCGGTTTGAAGACACCATATAAGTGATTTTAAGACACCATAAGGGAATATCTGCTAGTTCAGACCACCACCGTGCACGACCGCTTTGTAGACGGGTGAGAAGCGCTTGTTCCGTCCTTACACCATTCATAAACCGTCTTTACAATGCCATTATACCGCCCTTACACCGGGTCTCCATCGACCGAGGCCTGCGGTTCATGCCCGGCGAAAATTTTGAGCATGCTCAGTCATAAAACCATTCATAATTATACATGTATACCATTATTTATTCATTCTGGGGGAGGGGCGGGTGATAGGGGGCAAAGGCCCCTAATTCTCAATTTTAGGCACTATTTTTACCTAAATTTTGGTCGGGAAATGCTTGGGTTAGTCTCTTTTTGTATTTCCGATTCTTTGTAGGTTTCCTTTAAAAGTGGTTCAATTATGGTATGGCATTACCATAACTACATACCCTACTAAAATTAAATTAATTACATGAATTTTATACAATCTATGGCAAACGAAATTCCTATTTTCTTTTTAAATCTTAAAAGCGGTTTCTCAGACATGAAATAGGCATACAATGTCATTTGCATGTATTTTATTAATATAAATATTATATAAGTTATTGTCTTTTATAGTTCTGATTAATTTTGTTAATCAGAGTAAAATCACTTAAAAAGGTCGTGCGTAAAACAATGAAAATAAAATTAAACAAAAAACTCATCAATGGATCATACAAAAATATCCAAAATTCAGAATAATTAATGATGTAGGCATTTCTCTTGATGCGATTCTATAAAGGGTTATAGTACTTTTATTATGATAACAATATTTCATTTAATATGACAAGATTTAAATATTCCAAAAGCATGAGGAAATTTTCGCGGAGAAAATGACAATAAAAGTATTTCAGATTATAATGTATCTTTTGAAAGCTGCAATATCATTCCTCTCTGAGCTTGTGAGGAAAGCGATGAGATCGAGAGCTTCGAAAACAAAGGGTTGATTGTATAGACACCATACGTGATTTGAAGACACCATAAGGGTAGATCCACCAGTCCAGTCCATCACCGTGCATGACCGCTTTGTGGACGGGTGTGGAACGTTTGTTCCGTCCTCACACCATCCGAAAACCGTCATCACAACGCCATTATACCGCCCTTACACCAAGTCTCTATCGACCTATGCCTGCGGTTCATGCCCGGCGAAAATTTTGAGCACATGCTCGGGCATGCTCAAGACATTCGCCTGGCATGGACCGAAGACAAAATAACGTGAACGTTTTTGACGGGTCATCACCGACCCACCGTGTACCATCACCGGGTACCATCTGTGTCCCGCTGTTCGCATCAACCTGTTTTGCACGGTCGCGAACGGTGTAAAACGTCGAGTCACCCGGCGAAGAAAACACTTTTCTTTTTCTTGTCAGAGACCGGCAAGGCCGGTGGGCAAGCGGTAATCGCACGAACAAAAGGAAAGCATGGACTACATATGAGGACGGTCAGCCCGGTACCAGGCTGGCTAGGACCTGTTATAGACCCGGTATAGAACGATACAGACCCGCTGGAAATGATGACAAATGTTAAGTGGCCGGTGCCGTTCTATTGCCGAGTTGCAAATTTGGGTTTTTCGGTGAACAGCGAAGACCCGTTCATTTTACCCGGTGCATGTGACACCACCATAAGCGCAATTTAACTTCAAAAGGACCACTGGAGGCAAATGAGCTGTTTAGGTTTACGATAATCGAATTTAGACAATTAATTCTGTGATAATTTAGCTTGTTGGATATTTCTTGTCAGGTATGTCTTTGTTTCCACCGTATCTATATAAACACAACACAAAAAGAAAGTTCCCCCTATTTCAAATATCAATAATTTTTGAACCAGGAGGAATTAAAAAAATCTCATTATATATCCATGTAGGGAATTTTATTAGCCACAATGGGAGCGAATTTTAGGAAAAATCATCAAGTCATGTTTCAGTGAGCAATGGTTGAATGCAAAAATGTTATTTTTTGAAGTTCACAAGCCAAAAATTGCAACTTTGATTCAATGATAACGGACCCATTTTCAGATTTTAAACATTTTACACGTCAGGATGTTTGCAAAACGTGCTTCCAAATATACGGAAAAGACATTTGCGTCAAATTTCACGGTTGAGTGAGCATGCAGCAAAAATTGCCCAAACTGCCAATTTTACTTCTTTGCCATGGTATAATCGATAAAATATGATGAAATTCCTGTTGTGGAAGTGTATGCAACCAATATTCATTCATTCACGGTTGAATGAACCCATCAAACACCCCAAAAAATAGGCCATTTTAGAATTACAAAGAGTCATTGTAGTAATTTTATGCACTAGAAAGCGTCTCAATAACATGTTTTGTCTTGCATTTATATTCTTTGGGCACGGGTCAATGATCCTATGGCATTTATTTTCAAATTCATGCTTCAGTGAGCACGTGATACAAGAAAATCATGATAATGAGAAGAAAGTTTCGGGTTTCGAAAAGTCACTGAACCATGGTTCAGTGACTTTTCGAATACCTAATTTGAATCAAGATTATGTTAGTTAGAGATCAGTTGAAGCTGTGTGCCAAGTTTCGTGACATAACTCACAGTAGAATTAACAATAATTATCAATGAAATTGGCCGAATTTCACATTTGTCATGTATTGATTTCCTTCTAAATTGACTTTATGTACAGAGGTTTAACAAAAGTTTAACAAAAGTGAAATTTGGCATATTTTAATTGTCAGTTTTTGTCCATTTGACTGTGAATTATTTTATGAAACTTTGCACACAGCTTCAACTGGTCTCTAACTAACATTATCTTTATTCAAATTACGTATTCGAAAAGCCACTGAACCATGTCGAATCACCAAACTTTCTTCTCATTTTCATGATTTTCTTGTATCTTGTGCCCACTGAGGCGTGAAACATCGGGATTTTTATGAAAATAAAATCAAAGGTACTCCCCGAAAAGAATTGTTATATTCAACCAAAGTAAGAATTTGAATTTTAGTCCGTACGTGAGAAAATGGCTTTTCCAGTCTTTTCAATTCAATTCAATTCAATTCAATTCAATTCAATTCAATTTATTTCTCTCAAGCATAAAAAACATGAAAAACATGAACATAAGATTATAAGAATACAAGGTAAAAATAAGATACAATAGAATACAATTAAATAAATTATGCAAGAGTGGGCAGCAGCCAAAAAGGAATTGGGCCCTTATGTGAGGCTGACCCCAAAACATATAAATATTACAATACTATATTAACAATATGTTTCAATAAAAAGAAGACAAAACAATAATAACATAACAAACCAGTAAAACATCAAACAAAACATAACAAATCCACTAGTTTATTGATACAAATTAAAAAGGGTTATCATTGCTTTGCTTAACATTTAAATTAATTAAAAATGATTTCAATTTCGACTTAAATTGAACTTATGTGGGGATGATTTAATGTCATTTTGTAAAGCGTTCCATTGAACTGGTCCCTTGTAAAAAATTGTCCTTAAATAATACTGTGTACGCACGGATGGCAAATGAAAATGATAGGCATTCCTAGTACTGTATGTTGTGTATTTACAATTTAAAGTGAATAATTGAAATGGTGTGGGAGTAGGCGATTTATACATAAATACATAAAAAATACAAATTTGGTATATATACATGTTTTGAAAATTTAAAATATTTTAATGAATAAACAGAGGTGCAGTATGAGATAATATGAATGAGTTGCTTAATAATTCTTATTTGCACGTTTTTGAAGTTTAATGACTTTATCTAAATGAACTAATGCAGCATTACCCCACACAATGATACCATACGTTAAATATGGCATGATAATTGAATTGTAAAGCATTTTAAGAATATTTTTGGAAGAGTTGTTTTAAGCTTATACATTACACCAATATATTTTTGATAGTTTTATTCAATGACACCAATGTGATTATTCCATGTTAATTTATCATCAATGTTGATACCAAGGAAAGTTATTGCACTGACCCGAGATACCAATTCGTTCCCCATTTTGATTGTTAGTAACTCAAATATTATTTCTATCGAATATCATGAATTTTGTTTCTTTTTGTTAACACTCAATTTATTGGCAAAGAAGCCATTGTGACAATAATCAGATTCATGATTAAATTCTGTTTGGAGTTTGTGCAATCTCTATGGGACATGAAAACACTAGTGTCATCTGCAAATAATATACATTTTAATTTATGTGAAGCATTAGTTTATGTCATTAATGTAAAGGTAAATAAAGCGGACCAAGAATACTACTTGGGGCACTCCACATTTTAAAAGTTGACATTGAGATTTAAAATCACCAAGTACAACAAATTGTTTCCGGTTAGATAAGTAATTTTAAAAAGCTTAATGTGACTCCTCTAATTCCAAGAAGTTGTATTTTCTAATAGGATGTTATGATCAAGGAATCAAAGGCTTTACTTAAGTCGAGAAATAAACCAATTGTTGTCTCTTTTCTATCTATTGCACTGCCCACTTTATTAACAAAGTCCAAAAGAGCTGTTAGTGGAATGCCCTGCTCGGAATCCATATTGATTGTCATTAATAATATTGCACTTGGAAATAAAATCTAATAATCTGGAATATATACATTTTTCAAATATCTTCGAAAAGATAGGTAAAACTGAGATAGGCCTGTAGTTAGACATTATTTCACTTGGTCCGTTTTTAAAATTGGAATTACTCTTGCTATTTTTAATTTATCCGGAAAGACCATGTACAAGACATATATTAAATATTGCACTTAGGTGTTTACTAATGACATGAATAACTTTTTTATTAACTTGATTTCTATTCCATCATAACCAGCACTTGATGTTGACTTCAATTTATAACTATTTCAATTATTTCTTTACTACTTATGGGCTTGAAGTAGGCAGTTTTATCGTAATAGAATATATTTGTAAAATTTTCATTTGACTGGAGGCATGGGAGGGAACAGAGCGATTTAAGTCATAACCAATGTGATAAAATGTTCGTTAAAAAGTGCACATATTTTTCCTTATCAGTGAACCGATCATTGTCAACTTGAATAGACGAAATATCTGATTTACAAGCCTGTTTACCAAGAGCACGATTAATGACGTTCCAAGTCTTCTTCATGTTCCTTTACTATTCTGAAATTGATTTGCATAATATTCTTTTAGCAATTTTCATCATATTTTGTGAGTTTATTACGACAACTTTTATACACATCTTTTCTATGAGAAGAAGTCAAGTTCTTGGGCTTATGCTAAAGTGTAGCGTTGTGGCGCGGCGCGGCGCGTTGAAAAGTGGAAATAATCGACGAAAAAAAAATAAGGTGTCTTTAAGCGTCCAACGAAAAAAGGAAAAGATTCTGGATCGATTTTAGTGAAATTTGTGGAAATGATTATCATTTTTCGGACTCGAGACTTTAGCTTAAGCCCTTGTGTGGGATTAGTGTGCATGTGTGTGTGTGTGTTGTGGTGTTTGTGTTTGTGTTGTGTCAAAAATTGTGTGACTAATAGTTCCAAAACGATGAAAAGTTCGGTCGATCCTGTTTACGGCTATCGACAGCTATCGAAATTGCAGCAATCAGAAATCGCGATGGCTAGTCCTGGTCCACTCCTGGAGAGCGTTTCATGAAAGGATGTGTTTATCCGACAAACTGTTATAAGCTACTGAAATGCTTGCATCTGATTGGCTGAAAGCAAATTTGTCGGATAAAATGTCTGACAAGTCTTTGATGAAATGCCCCCTGGTCCTGGTCCACGTTCACATTGTTTAAATTGCGAATTTCAATGAAATTTTATCATGAAAGTATAAGGCAGTATAAAGCCTATGTAAGGTCACGGCTCTATTATGTCAAAATAAGACAATTCTAAACTTTTCTACCATTATTTTGCTAGTAAATTTACAACACTTGTTTTGGGTCCCAGATTCGAGTCCCAGCCATGGATTATTTTTCTTTCCGCAAGAAATTCATTTATATTGTGCTGCAATCGACCCAGGTACAGTGAGGTAAATTACTGGAATTGTTTAGAAATCCTTAATTGGCAACATATTATCAATACATATCTATTTCCGCGATAAATTGCTATTTTAAGCTATTTGACTCATTATCGACAATTGAGCCAATTTGATAACATAATTGAAATGATGTAGAAATAGAAGGGAATTCTGAGGAGGAGAAATATAAATTTGATCTCAAACAAGTCCTGTCCCGAATGAGCCAATTGCCAAGGAATATATGGTGCTAATTTGTTTCACGAATTCCCAAACATACAAACATGCAGTACACACACATACACACACACACACACACACACACGCACAAACACAAACACACACAGACACACACACACACACACACCACGCCACACCACACAATACGTGCCAAACAATTCTGAATCTTTTCCTTTTTTTAGGACGCTTTAAAGACACCTTATTTTTTTTTCGTCGATTATTTCAATTTTTCAACGCGCCGCGCCGCGCCACAACGCTACACTTTAGCATAAGCAGTTCTTGCATATAATTTGTACAATCTATTTTTCTTCTTACTCAACTTGCGAATGTCATTTGTAAACCAGGGTTTATTTTCACGTTTTGATTTTGGAGATATTCTTTTCAGTGGAAAGCTTACATTATATACATCTGAGAAAGATTCAATGAAATTATTTGTAACTATTATTACCATCATTTTCATCAATTAAAAATATAGTAGATTCCAAGGATCGTATAAAATTGCAAATATTTGTATCATTTATCTCTCTTTTTCACAAGTTATCATTCTATTCAAAGTTTTAATATTATTTTCACAATACAATAAATAGGGAGATGATCACTTACATCGGTTAAAATGACACCTGATCTAATATTGCAAGAATCATTAGTAATAATGTTATCTATTAGAGTAGCTGAATGTTCAGTCACACGTGTTGGATATTGCACTAGAGGATACATTGAATTGAGTAATAGTATTTCTAAAAATTCATTAACTGATTGCACTTTTCCCACATCAAGAAGATTAATATTAAAATCACCAATAAATATAATATTTTCTTTTCATTATTTACAATATTAAGATATTATTCATACATTCATAAAATTCTTCAAGTGATTGGTCAGTGGTCTGTAAATTACACCAAGTAATATTACCGAGTCGATATTTACAATTTCAATAAAATACTTTCAACATAGGAGGTATTTACATCTAAATCAAGGCGTCGTTTAAAATTTAAATCATCTCTCACATAAATACCAACACCACGCCTCTTTTGGAAGTACGATTTATATTAACAAATACATATTTTTCAAGATTGCATAGAGATTTAGGAGAATTTTCAGTAAGCCATGTTTCAGTCTCACGTGATCACTGAACATGAATTCGTAATAAATGCCATAGGATCATGGACACGTGCCCAAAGATATAAATACAAGCCAAAAATGTTATTGAGATGCTTTCTAGTGCATTAAATTACTACAATGAATCTTCGTAATTCTAAAATGGCCTATTTTTTTTGGTTGTTTGATGGGTTTATTCAACCGTGAATGAATGGATATTGGTTGTATACACTTCCACACAGGAATTCAATCATATTTGATCAATTACACCATGGCAAAGAAGTAAATGGCAGTTTGGGCAATTTTGCCGCATGCTCATTCAACCGTGAAATTTGACGCAAATTTCTTTTCCATATATTTGGAAGCACGTTTTGCATTCATCTGACGTGTAAATGTTTAAAATCTGAAAATGGGTCCGTTATCACTGAATCAAAGTTGCATTTTTAGGCTTGCGAACTTCAAAAATGACATTTTTGCATTCAACCATTGCTCACTGATGATGTCTGATGATTTTTTCCTAAAATTCGCTCCCATTGCGGCTAATTAAATTCCTACATGGACATATATTAGATTTTTTGAATTCCTCCTGGTTCAAGAATTATTGATATCTGAAATAGGGGGAACTTTCTTTTGTGTTGTGTTTATATATATATAATATATATATATATATATATATATATTTTATATATATATTATATATATATATATATATATATATATATCGTGCCGACATATTTACTCGCTTGCTCCAAACAGAAGTTATCCAAACAGCAGTTAATTGGTGCGATTTACCGTGACCAGACTGGGGATCGCGTTAGAGGTGCGTAGCACCTACGCTGGCTGCCGAGGCGCGAAGCGCCGAGGCAGCTAGTTAACATATTCTTTCATTTTATTTGTTGAATGTGTCTTTCTTTTTGACATATAATTTTTCTTCTTTCTTTTCTAGCTTATGTCTAAAAGTTTTTAAGCTTTTTCTATCTTATCTGCTACAATTTTTTTTCGTATTTCGTTTTTTTATTCATATGATAATTTTAAGTACGTTTCTCCTTCACTAATATCCTATTTATTATCATTTCAATGCTTCTTCTACTTCTCTCTCCCTCTCTCCCTCTCTCTCCCTCATCTCTATTTCTCTCTCTCTCTCTTTCCCTCCTCTCTCTCTCTCTCTCTCTTTATCCCGCTTTCTTCCCTCTTTCTCTCTCTTTCTCTCTCTTTCTCTCTCTTTCTATTCCCCTCCTCCTGTCGTCTTCTCTTAAATTACACTTCTTTTCACCTTCTTTCAAGAAATATCCTAATACATAATTCACATCATTTAGAAAATAAACAGATACAGAAGACACAACACAACATTTCAAGACATAATCATTCACAAATGAAAAAAAAAACACCAGATGGATACAATAAGTTATAGTTTTATTTTATACCAACCACTGCATCCAATCTTTATGCTAATTGGTTATACATTGATTCGTACAGAAACAACTTAATTCGAACTCAACGGGTTCATGAACAATTAACCCAATACTAAATAATAAGATAGACTTAAATTAATTCATAATTTGACAGATCATATTTTCTCTATTTGATTTCCTTTCTTTACAGAAACATAGCATATTGTTGAATGGTTTAAAATAGTGGTTTACAGATTTAAAAAAACTATTACATTTAGAAATAATAAATATGTTGAGGTCAATTAACAATATCTCCACCAACCCAACATTATATACATTAAAAAAAAAGTCATCCAAGTGATATTTACATAACCAAATTGCATGTTAATGAAGCGAAATTACATACATTTATTATTATTTATTTTTCTTTTATAATTTCTTTTTACAGTAATAAAACGGTTTATACCAACACCATGTACCCGTGTATTTGTTTTGAATTTGAAAATGAAATGACAATGTTATTTAATGAGATTATGACTTTCTAATCATTATTTGTTTACAAATATGTTACAAACCACAAGCTCGATATTTTCTTTTTTACTCCTGCATGAACATGTTTACAACACAGAATTCCATCATAACAATATCAACTTTCATGCATTAAAATCTTTTGAAATAAGAGATACATTTTTTCGATGGGGTCAAGCATGCCTGAATTAGAAAAATACAAAAGTAGGGGAGACCGGGTATGGAAGTTACACGGGTCAGTTGTTACAGTTCTCAGTGTGCTAAGTTGGAACAAGAGAGTTCGTGCTAACTGGCATCTGTATACAGCCTACACATAGCTGTGATGAATTGCTGGTCGTGAGGTTTCTCCGTTGTTTTATTAAAAAGTAAATCAACAAAAACCATTTTTTACAGTTCCAAGTGAATTTTTGACAAAAATTAAAATTTGTAATAGTTCTTACAACTGAAGGCACATGATGATAGTCTGGTATTGTGAATATAGTACATGTATGTCACTAATATACCCCTGAGCCATGCCCTATAATTCTGCCTAATGGCTTTGCTACAGTTGATTTTATTTGTAAAATCACCCATGGGTATGGTTGTTACAACAACCTACCTCATGTCGATGTAACAACCTACCCCAATTACATTACACATGTAAAGTTATTTTGTTTCAATTTTCAGGGGTTAATATTTTGATATTTCTATTATTACTTTAGTCCATGCTAGAGCTCTACTTGATCTACTGTTAACGATACCAAGAAACTGGAAAGTTGAAACAAAAGTATGGTATATAAGAGATTTACACATTTTAACAAATTACCCCGTATGTTTACATAGTAACAATCTACCCCGTATGGTGTAACAACCTACCCCGTATACGGGGTATTAAAGTTGTTACAAAAAAATGTCTTCATTAATTAAGCTGTAGTTAATTAGTGTTTACATGTTTTCAAGTTTTATGTGCCTCAGGTTTTAGCCAACATAATAGGCTAACTACAGACCCAAAATGGACATGATGGAGTGTGTGAGTACTTTCATTAGAATTATCTGGCCCAAAATGTGAATTTTGTAACGTCCATACCCGGTCTCCCCTACATCGGTTGAATGTTAAGATTGTTGGGATTGAGACAAAACAGGTTTCCAAGAAATAAATTAATATTTCAAATGTACAGATAATTTGGATATTGTCTGCTCTGTTGTGATATATAATAAAAAAAAATTAATCAAAAGCATTTTTTTTTTTTTTGTGCGTGTGTGTGCTAATTTTGCGTAATTATTTCAACTAGCTCATTATCTACAGTGTCCCCAAAAATTATTTGTACACTTTACAAAATATGGAATTAAATAAATTGATGTTGGCTTGAAATTTCAATTACTATTTATATCAAATGGTAGGTGATGTCACTATCACCTAAACACTATATCTCAAATTTTCCGTCAGTCTCGGAAGTTCTAGGCCGCCATTTGCAATTCTCATGGCCCAGAAATTATTTGTACACTTCAGAACATGGGTTTTTAAAGGAGTGTTTAGTGTTTTGGGGGGTCTTCTTTGGCTTCCTGGGCAGTCATCAACCTTCTTGGCATACTGTCGACCAATTTAGCACTCATTTCACCACCAATACCATTCCATGTTCGCTGGAGCGTGTCCTGGAGCCGCTGGATGTTGGATGGTCAGTCTAGAGGGCGCTGTCGCTTCGGATCACTTCTCATGTGCTAAATGGGGATTAAATCTGGGCTGCGAGCTGCCCTTTCTTGCAGCTTAACATGTTTATGTTGCAATATTGCTTTTATATGGTTTGATATGTACTTGGGGTCATTGTTATGTTGGACCGTAAATTGATGACCATTCAGACTTGAAGCAGATGAGAGCTTCTGAGCCATTCTGAAGGGCAAGAATATCCTCATGGCTTCAGCATTCATGATGCCATGTTATGAAATTTATCTCTCCAACTCTACTGGCTGCCATACAACTCCAAATTCATGAAGCATCCTCCACTGTGCTTCACTGTTGGCTCCAAGCATGACTAACTGAAAGCTTCCTACAAGACACACATGGTCCCGTGCATCATATCCAATAACTTTTGCACTACTTGGGTCTTAGGACAGAGTGCTAGAACTCGCAGGCTTGTTCTCATGTTGTTTTGCAAAAGCATGACGCTTCTTTGATACTATCCCTTACATTTGGCTTCTTTCTTGCCAATTATTCCACCTATAGTCATGTAGCCATTTAGCCTGTTGCAGACACTCTTGAGGGCACCCAGTCATTCCTCAGCCTCTGTGGCCTTGGATGCAATTTTCTTGGGTTGCAAATTGCTATATTTCATTGCTTACTGTCTGTCCATCAATATCATCATGAAAACTGATGTCCATGAGCCTAATTTTACCTCTTAGAGGCTCCCACTTGCGTAAAGGCTTATTGGTCTTCAAGTTGTTTTCCAACATAAAAGGGACCCCAAGCATGCAGCGAAGCATATTAAAGCATTGTTTTAGCAGAAACTTGTGAAGAAGCTAGAAAAGGCACCTCAAATCCAATATTTAATCCCCATTTAGCAAACGGAAGGTGATCTAAAGCGACAGCGCCCTCAAGACTCACCATCAAGCCTCCAGCAGCTCCAGGACACGCTTCCAGCGAACATGGAATGGTATTGGCGGTGAAATGAGTGCTAATTCTGACCAGCTCAGAGATTGTACTCCACGTGAACTGTTTAAGAAGTAGAACAGTTAACGCATCCTACTACAGTAATTCTTCCAAGCACTGATCATGCTGATAATGCTGGCGACTCACTCGCTGAATCCTTTGCTAAATACTTCACAGAGAAAACAGAAATATCACACGTCAATTGGCATCCGTAGATCCTAGTGGTGCCAGTGCTTTTCCACTTAATGAAGAAACATGTGGGTCAATGTTTCAACACTTCAGAATGGTAACTGATGAGGAAGTACGTAGAGTAGTTATGCAATCCGCCTCAACCTCCTGTGATCTTGATCCATTCCCAACCCTCTCTTTAAAAGATTGTTTGGATGAATAGTACCAATCATGACCACAATTGTTAATGATTTCCTTTGTCTCAGGATGTTTCCCCGAAAAATTCAAATCTGCCAATTCTTTACCAAAACTTAAAGGAAGTTCGCTGAATAAAGATGAGCTTAAAATTATCGCCCAATCGCTAACCTGAATTCTTTTCAAAGATCTTAGAAAAGCTAGCAGCTTCCCAGTTACAGGAATATCTTTATAAAAATAACTTGATGCCAAATTTCAGTCAGGTTATCGTCAGTTTATGGTGTCGAGACAGCTCTCGTGAGAGTCGCAATGATTTGTTGATGGCATTGGATAAGGGGAAGAAGCAGTTATGATATTGTTAGACTTTTCGTCAGCCTTCGACACCATAAACATGACACCCTCCTGATGCGTTTACAATCCAAATTTGGATCTCTGCCAGGTTTTAAAGTGGTTTGAGTCGTATTTGTTAGACCGAAGTCATCGTGTGACTGTTGGGGGTGAACAATCATCTATCACATCATTAAACAGGGAGTTCCCCAGGATCCGTTCTGGTCCTATCTTTTTACTATGTATACCTCTCCTCTGGAATCTATTATAGATACATTTCATGTACACAGATGTTTATGCAGACGATACACAGCTATATGTTTCATTTAGAAAGTCTCCCGATTGCAATCCAACTAATGAAATCTTACAGTGCATTCAAGCTATCAAGGAATGTCTCAAAAAAATGTCTCAAACTGAACAGTAGTAAGACAGAATTCTTCACATTTCTTCTCGGTTTAGAAACAGATCCAATAGGACACTAGAAATAGATAGGACTTAGTTCAAGCTAAGCAAACCTGTAGAAATTTGGGTGTAATTTTTGATTGTCAATTGACATTTGAGAGTTTCATTTCGCGTAAATGTCGTGCTGCCTCATACGCTCTCTATGGGATAGGTAAAATTCGTAATTATTAGATAAAAACACAACTGAAAAACTTGTTCATGCTTTGTACTATCACATTGATTTTTGTAATAGTCTTATGTTGGTTTACCACAGCGACAATTAAAAACTACAGTCGTATTCAAAATGCAGCAGCAAGATTAGTGACCAGAACCCGAAAGTATGAACCAATACACCCTGTCTTAAGAAAGTTACACTGGCTTCCTGTTGTTCCCGTATATTGTTAAAGTGTTGTTTTGCTATGAATGCTACCACAACATAGCCCCATCCTATTTGATTGAATTGTTAACGTTTATATCAGCCAACTCGTTCCTTAAGATCAGGTTCAAAGGTTGTTTGTCGTTCCTCCCATTGTGACGAAGACATATGGTGAGCGTTCTTTTGCACATGCATCTACAGTCTCATGAGTGCTCTCCCAAACTCTTTGAAGGAAGTTAATGATTTTAGGAAGGTTTAAGGCTTCTCTCAAAAGACACCTTTTCAATGCGTAATAATTATTTGTATTGAACTCAGTGCCCAACACTAACCTTGTATTTTTGTGCTTTAAGTGCAACGTAATTCTCTGTGTTTCCTTTCTTGTTGTAAGCGCATAGGGACATGCTTTTAGCAACGTGGTATGCGCTATAAAAGAACTGATTATTATTATTATTATTATTAAATTGGACGACAGTATGCCAAGGAGGTTGATCACTGCCCTTGAAGCCAAAAAAGGCCCCCAAAAAACTTTAAACACTCCTTTAACAACCCATCTTCTAAAGTGTACAAATTATTTTTGGGCCATGAAAATTGCAAATGGCGGCCTAGAACTTCCGAGACTGACGGAACATTTGAGATTTGGGGTTCAGGTGATGGTGACATTACCTACCATCTGATATAAATAGTAATTGAAATTTCAAACCAACATCGATTTTTTTTTAATTTCATTTTTTCAAAGTGTACAAATAATTTTTGGGGACACTGTATGTCAATGATGACCGTGGTAATGATAACGCTTATTGTTATAATAATTATCAACGAAATATCGAATTTCCAAGTATTTTTTTTCATTGTTTACATGTGTAACAATCACATATGTGGTTTAAAACTTATCTTTCGACAAAAGA
Source organism: Paracentrotus lividus (assembly GCA_940671915.1). NCBI lineage: Eukaryota > Metazoa > Echinodermata > Echinoidea > Camarodonta > Echinidae > Paracentrotus > Paracentrotus lividus. Next base: position 17,687 of record CALNVZ010001676.1, read on the forward strand.
GCTTTTAGTAAGTGTATTTTTTGGTATAGATAATATTGCAACTAAATAAGAGAAAAGAGGCCTTCTTTGATCTAATAATAGTGAAAGATGTAATATTTTGAAGATATAGTTTCTGTATATTTTGTAGTATAGGGTATTTCATCACTACAAATAAAGTCAACGTTACCAAGTCTAAATCTAAAATTCAAATATTTCTTATGTGTACGCTTCGTTTAAATACCATATTAGGGCCCTAATTCTTAAATGTAATATCCCTCTGAACATTAATTATTCGAGTGCATCTTCCATTTCAGTTTACAGTAAGTATTGATTAACTCTAAATTGACCACTTGATTTAGAACTACAGGACTGTGATATGGAATGCATGTTATTTAAAGAATAGCATTTGTACTTTGTAGAATGACCATCAACATGATCAAGCTTAACTAATAGCGCGTCATTTTAGCGGGTATTATTCGCTATTTACACATCAAATATTTTCTTGTGTACCAAAAGTGATTTTCCGTTACAACTTACAAGTTTACCAGAAGGAACTATGACGCTATAACCAAAGTAACCCTCGTATTCCACGATCCTCTTTGTTCGAATGTTACCATCACGTGACACTTGATGAATTGCACAAGTACTGCTCCCTGTAGGTTTGTTTGAGACGTAGACTGTGTCCGTCAGTTTGTCAACGAAACACATAAATACGGCAAGGTATTCATAATGTGTGGTAGACTTCTCTTCTCCTGATCTTGTGATGACACTGAAGTCATTCTCACCAATCTTCAAAACAATATCACCTGATGATAAAGCTTTTATCGGACATTCATACGCTGCTCGTCGAATGCCCTTTAGAGAAACAGTGTTGACGATCTGACCATCGGCAGGGTTGATGACGTAGATATTAGACTTACCGCCGCCTGTAGCCACGATCATACCATCATTGTCAACATCAACGTAAACATGATATGAAGATGTATCATCTCTCGGTATTGTAATGTCTCTAACTACCTTCCATTGCCTGTCATAAAGAGTGATGCCTCCAATGAAGCTGTTACTATCACAGTCATATCTCCATTTACCACATACTATTACAATGTATTAGGTTGGTGTCTACTCGGGCACAAGAAGTGATAAACGAGTTTCTTTCGATGACTCTATGAGTTTGCCCATTGGCGATATTTGTAACGTGCAAGCCATCATAATCATATCCCACACATATTTCATCATTGCTGATGTAACCACGAACCTCAGGACAGTGGTCAGCGATTTTTAGAAGGTTGATGGACTTAACCAGCTCCCATTTACCAATATATCCTTCAATCCTCGCGATGTCTTCTCCGCTCACGTTACCCTCTACAAGCTTCACTCTCTGAACCTCGCGCTTTAGGTGGTCAAGAGTGTCCAACAACTCCTGACAAACTTTGGTCTCTTCACTCTTTTTAAATGATACAATCATTGGCGGAGCTTCATTCATTATCATTTTGTCATCGGTTTTGATCCGCTTCAAAGAAGATTCAATGGCATTCATAGTGTCCATTTTGTGCTGATTTTGACTTGTGACGTGCTTTAATTTTTGCTCAACCTTTTTAAGTATTGTCTTGCGATCCGTCAGCAAATTCCCCCGTGCTTCTTCAATAATTTGCTGCTGTTTGTTTGTTTTCTCTTTGCGTGATGCGATTCGTGTCTCCATCTTTGCACGAATGACCCGCATCTCCTCATCTGCCTCCTTCTTGATCAAGTCAATATCCTCTTGTTCTTTGTCCCTAATACTCTTTATTTTGCCATCGTATGACAGGATGATATGATCACCAACGGTCTTAAGATGGTTATTCACAACAGCGGAACATAATTGTATTTCAGAGTCTAATTTCTTCAAGCGTTTCGTCGTTTCAGTCACCTCCAGGAGAGTAGATTCCAGCTCCTTCCCAAGCTTCAAAATGACGTCTTCAATATCATCTAGCTCACATTTGCCTTTGACATGATCTTTAACTGCACATTTGTGACAGATAGGAATGTTGTGTTCTTTGCAGTGAAATGAAATTGGTTCGTCGTGTTTGTCACATGACCATGCCCTGTCGTGTCCCTTCCTAGGTCGTAGATGATCATCACTGGTTGATGGAAACTTGGCAGCCATTATGACGTTTATGATTATTTCAGATCGTAGTAGAGTATCTAATCAGGGATGATGGAAAGAAAATATAACAAGGCAAAGTTTGAGTGTTGAATTAAAGAGCAAGATGAAACCGTTTAGAAAAACATAGGGGATGTCAACAGTTTGAAAAACAAAAAATAGTGTGAGACTTAAAAGTCTAACATACAGTCCGTGTCAAATAAAATGGTACAAGTGGCAAACATTTTTTTTTTATAGTATGAAGATTAATAACGACCTGATATTGTTTGATGTTTTCATAAAGCAAGAAAATCAGACTTTCTTCTGTAATTTTTTTCATCACATTTGGTGCAGTAATTTTTGAGATATGACCAGTTTTCTACAACCAAGAAAAATCCATTTTTCGCACGCTTTGCCATGCCTTTGTGTGGGTTTTGAACATTAGCCGCCAAAAGGAACCAAAAAGAACTATAGATTTGCGCGGAGTTAATTCCTTGTGTTCACACAGAAATTAGCATATATTTTATTCTACAAAAGCAAATTATTTGAAATAAATTGCATCAGAAAGAAAAATATATTGGCTTTATTTTGATACCATATATACATAACATTTTAAAAGATTTCATACCTAAATGATTTTTCCCCCGACTGTACCATTCTTTTTGACACAGACTGTAGTTATCTAGACCCACCCCCTTTTCATGAGCAGCTTATATTATTGCAAATATGAATTGCTGTAATTTCATGACGTGACACAGGTTATCTAAAGCTGTAGTATACAGATCATCGATTCATACTCATTACAAAAGCCTATATTCATACAATCGTGCTATTTGTAATCATAATTGTATATATACTAAAATGACAATAAACTCACCGTAACGTATGATAATAAACGTGTTACAAGAAACCACTTTTAAAAACTCACGAATACTTTGTCAACATTATAAGCTGTGATGAAGATTTCTTTTTCATCGGCTGCTGAAAACGGGTCTCTCTCTCTCTCTCTCTCTCTCTCTCTCTCTCTCTCTCTGTCTTTCTCTCTCTCTCTCTCTCTCTCTCTTTCTCTTTCTCTCTCTCTGCCTGTCTCTTTGTCTGTCTGTCTGTCTCTTTCTCTCTCCCTGCCTGATGTATATCGACTCCCATATGAAAAGGGGCGTGCAGTGTGTGCTCTTAAAACGATTACAATATGATATTCATACATCAAACATTGGGTGATTCTTGTTCAAATTTAACATTTAACAAGGACAAATATTGGTTTCATCTTTTTATTCTTTCGTCTGCTTCTGTACAAGAAACCAGAGCCATGTTAATGAGTAATTTCCTCCTTTTATTTATGTATAGGGGACCTATATATTGAAAGCTGAGATTGTAATGAAGATTCCGCGACTCATGTGACGTTGCGGGGACTGATGAGACGTCTCGGAGACGTCTCCGCGACAAGTTTCAAAACCGTCTCCAGGTAGTTTCAAGACCGTCTCCAAGTAGTTTCCAAACCGTCTCAAAGTATTCCCAAAACTATACTTGGAGACGGTTTTGAAACTACTTGGTGACGGATTTTAAACTTGTCGTGGAGACGTCTCCGAGACGTCTCATCAGTCCCCGCAACGTCACATGAGTCGCGGAATCTTCCTTACAATCTCAGCTTTCAATATGTAGGTCCCCTATACATAAATAAAAGGAGGAAATTACTTAGTGTCTGCGAAGTGAAATATCACCATTACTGATCGATAGTGACCATAGGGAACGGGTGTGTTTATAGCGCTTCTTAATTAATCGAGTTAGGTTAGTGATATAGCAATATTATTGATGGATGGGTGACTTTTTGGGAGGGGGACGGGAGAGGGGTCAGGAAGCAAAGCATGATGTCATTCGATGTGAAAACAGGGATTGACGCAAATATGAAATAACGACTGGAGCGTCCCTTCCCTTGGCTATCCCGGTTATATTGGGCCTTATCACCCCCCCCCCCCTCCCCTCTTTTTCCTTTTCTATTCTAGTTACATATCATATTTTCAGACTTTGGCGATCATGCTATTCTACAACATTGTTGTTAATTTTCTCGATAAATTTTGGGGTTATGACCCTTTATGTTCTACTTCTCTCTGTTTAAGCCTCCCAATCAATAAGAGAAGCATATTTTTATCCTGCCCCAGTGCAACCCAGAAAAAAAAGTAAGTCCGTCTATGAGAGCCTCATATCAAAATTGTATAGCTTGTGTGACCTTTATATTTATTTCCAAATAAAGAGTACCGCATATCCTATTCAATGATACCAAACTTACCAAAGAAATTGATAAGCAAAAAAACAAAACAAACAAACAAACGTTCAAAACAGGAAAAAATGGTTCTTTACATGATACTCCCTTTTTTCTGTTTTTTTGTCAAGCGGACCCCTGTCGCTGGGGGGGGGGTTATTGTACCATAAATACATAACATTTTAAAAGATTTCATACCTAAATGATTTTTCCCCCGACTGTACCATTCTTTTTGACACAGACTGTAGTTATCCAGACCCACCCCCTTTTCATGTGCAGCTTATATTATTGCAAATATGAATTGCTGTAATTTCATGACGTGACACAGGTTATCTAAAGCTGTAGTATTCAGATCATCGATTCATACTCATTACAAAAGCCTATATTCATACAATCGTGCTATTTGTAATCATAATTGTATATATACTAAAATGACAATAAACTCACCGTAACGTATGATAATAAACGTGTTACAAGAAACCACTTTTAAAAACTCACGAATACTTTGTCAACATTATAAGCTGTGATGAAGATTTCTTTTTCATCGGCTGCTGAAAACGGGTCTCTCTCTCTCTCTTTCTCTTTCTCTCTCTCTGCCTGTCTCTTTGTCTGTCTGTCTGTCTGTCTCTTTCTCTCTCCCTGCCTGATGTATATCGACTCCCATATGAAAAGGGGCGTGCAGTGTGTGCTCTTAAAACGATTACAAATATGATATCATACATCAAACATTGGGTGATTCTTGTTCAAATTTAACATTTAACAAGGACAAATATTGGTTTCATCTTTTTATTCTTTCGTCTGCTTTTGTACAAGAAACCAGAGCCATGTTAATGAGTAATTTCCTCCTTTTATTTATGTATAGGGGACCTATATATTGAAAGCTGAGATTGTAAGGAAGATTCCGCGACTCATGTGACGTTGCGGGGACTGATGAGACGTCTCGGAGACGTC
>CALNVZ010001676.1:23017-49681 GCA_940671915.1 Paracentrotus lividus
TCCACGTGAATGTTTAAGAAAATAGACAGTTAACGCATCCTCTACAGTACATTCTTCCAAGACTGTCATGCTGAATGCTGGCGACTCACTCGCTGAATCCTGCTAAATACTTCACAGAAAAAAAAATTACACGTCAATTGTGCATCCGTAGATTCCTAGTGGTGCTCAGTGCTTTTCCATTAATGAAGAACATGTGGGTAAGTTCAACACTTCAGTAATGTGAAATGGATGGAAGTACTGAGTAGATTATGCAATCCGCCTCAACCTCCTTGTGACTTGATCCTTCCAGATCCTCTCTTTAAAAGATTGTTGCATGATTGTACCATTCATTGACCACATGTTAATATTCATTTGTCTCAGGATGTTTCCCCGAATAAATTCAATCTGCCATATTCTACAAACTTAAAGAGTTCGCTGAATAAAATAGCTTAAAAATATCGCCCAATCGCAACTGAAATTCTTTCATCAAAGATCTTAGAAAAGCTAGCAGCTCCCAGTTACAGGAAATCTTATAAAAATACTGTATGCCAAAAATTTTCAGTCATGTTATCGTCATTTATGGTGTCGAACAGCTCTCGTGAAGTCGCAAAGATTTTGTTGATGGCTGATAAGGGGAGAAGTCATTATGATTTGTTAGACTTCTCGTCAGCCTCGACACCATAACATGACACCCTCTGATGCGTTTCAATCCAAATTTGGATTCTCTGGCCAGGTTTTAAAGTGGTTTGAGTCGTATTTGTTAGACCGATCATCGTGTGACTGTTGGGTGAACAATCATCTACTCACATCATTAACAGGAGTTCCCCAGGTCGTTCTGGGTCCTATTCTTTTACTATGTTACTCTCCTCTGGAATCTATTATAGATACATTTGATGTACAAAGTTTTTAGCAGACATACCAGCTATATGTTTCATTAGAAAGTCTCCCGATTGCAATCCAACTAATGAAATCTTCGTGCATTCAGCTATCAAGGAATGTCCAAAAATTGTCTCAACTGACGTAGTAGACAAATTCTTTCACATTTCTTCTCGTTTAGAGAAACAAGATCCAATTAGGACACTAGAAATAGATAGGACTTTAGTTCAAGCTAAGCAAACCTGTAGAAATTTGGGTGTAATTTTTGATTGTCAATTGAAATTTGAGAGTTTCATTCGCGTAAATTCGTGCTGCTCATACGCTCTTATGGGATAGGTAAAATTCGTAATTATTTAGATAAAAACACAACTGAAAAACTTGTTCGCTTTTGTACTATGCCACATTGATTTTTGTATAGTCTTATGTTTGGTTACCACAGCGACAATAAAAAACTACAGTCTATTCAAAATGCAGCAGCAAGATTAGTGACCAGAACCCGAAGTATGACACATCACACCTTCTTAGAAAGTTACACTGGCTTCACTGTTTGTTCCCGTATATTGTTTAAAGTGCTTGTTTTGCCTATGATGCTACCACAACATAGCCCCTCCTATTTGATTGAATTGTTAACGTTATATCAGCCAACTCGTTCCTTAAGATCAGGTCAAAAGGTGTTTTTCGTTCTCCCATTGTGACGAAGACAATGGTGAGCGTCTTCTTGCACATGCATCTACAGTCTCATGGAATGCTCTCCAAACCTTTGAGAAGAATTAATGATTAGAGAAGTTTAAGGCTTCTCTCAAAGACACCTTTTCAATGCGTAATAATTAATTTTGATTAACTCAGTGCCAACACTACCTTTGTATTTTTGTGCTTTAAGTGCATACGTAATTCTCTGTTTTCTTTCTTCTTGTTGTAAGCGCATAGGACATGCTTTAGCAACGTGGTTATGCCGCTATAAAAGAACTTGTTATTATTATTTTATTATTAATTGGACGACAGTATGCAAGGAGGTTGATCACTGCCCTTGAAGCCAAAAAAGGCCCCCAAAAACTTTAAACACTCCTTTAACAACCATCTTCTAAAGTGTACAAATTATTTTGGCCATGAAAATTGCAAATGGCGCCTAGAGATTCCGAGACTGACGGAACATTTGAGATTTGGGGTCAGTGAGGTGCATTACCTACCATCTGTATAAATAAGTAATTGAAATTTCAAACCAACATTCGATTTTTTTTATATTTTTTTCAAAGTGTACAATAATTTTTGGGACACTGTATGTCAGTGATGACCGTGTAATGATAACGCTTTTGTATAATAATTATCAACGAATATCGAATTTCACAGTATTTTTTTCATTGTTTACATGTGTAACAACACATATGTGGTTTAAACCTTATCTTTCGACAAAAGAGCTTTTAGTAAGTGTATTTTTTGTAATAGATAATATGCAACTAAATAAGGAAAAGCGGCCTCTTTGATCTAATAATAGTGAAAGATGTAATATTTTGAGAATAGTTTCTGTATATTTTGTAGTATAGGGGTATTTCATCACTATAAATAAAGTCAACGTTACCAAGTCTAAATCTAATAATCAAATATTTCTTATGTGTACGCTTCGTTTAATACCATTATAGGGCCCTAATCTTAAATGTAATTCCTCTGAACATTATTATTCGAGTGCATCTTCCATTTCAGTTTACAGTAAGTATTGATTAACTCTAAATTGACCACTTGATTAGAACTACAGGACTGATATGGAATGCATGTTATTTAAAGAATAGCATTTGTACTTTGTAGAATGACCATCAACATGATCAAGCTTAACTAATAGCGCGTCATTTTAGCGGGTATTATTCGCTATTACAATCAATATTTTCTTGTGTACCAAAAGTGATTTTCCGTTACAACTTACAAAGTTTACCAGAAGGAACTATGACGCTATAACAAAGTAACACTCGTATTCCACGATCCTCTTTGTTCGAATGTTACCATCAGCGTGACACTTGATGAATTGCACAAGTTCGCTCCCTGTAGGGTTTGTTTGAGACGTAGACTGTGTCCGTCAGTTTGTCAACGAACAATAAATATCGGCAAGGTATTCAATAATGTGTGGTAGACTTCTTTTCTCCTGATACTTTGATGACACTGAGTCATTCTCACCAATCTTCAAAACATAATCACCTGATGATAAAGCTTTTAACGGACATCATCAGCTGCTCGTCGAATGCCCTTTAGAGAGAACATGTGTTGACGATCTGACCATCGGCAGGGTTGATGACGTAGATATTAGACTTACCGCCGCCTGTAGCCACGACATACCATCATTGTCAACATCAACGTAAACATGAGTATGAGGATGTATCATCTCTCGGTATTGTAATGTCTCTACTACCTTCCATTGCTGTATAAAGATGATCCTCCAATGAAGCTGTTACTATCACAGTCATTCTCCATTTACCACATACTATTACATATGTATTAGGTTGGTGTCTTCTCGGCACAAGAAGTGATAAACGAGTTTTCTTCGATGACCATGAGTTTGCCCATTGGCGATATTTGTAACGTTGCAATGCCATCATAATCATATCCCAACACTTTTCATCATTGCTGATGTACACGAACCTCAGAGAGTGGTCAGCGATTTTAGAAGGTTGATGACTTAACCAGCTCCCATTTACCAATATATCCTTCAATCCTCGCGATGTCTTCTCGCGTTCACGTTACCCTCTACAAGCTGTCACTCTCTGACTCGCGCTTTAGTGGTCAAGAGTGTCCAACAACTCCCTGACAAACTTTGGTCTCTTCACTCTTTTTAAATGATACAATCATTGGCGAGCTTCATTCCATTATCATTTTGTCATCGGTTTTGATCCGCTTCAAAGAAGATTCAATGGCATTCATAGTGTCCATTTTGTGCTGATTTTGACTTGTGACGTGCTTTAATTTTTGCTCAACCTTTTTAAGTATTGTCTTGCGATCCGTCAGCAAATTCCCCCGTGCTTCTTCAATAATTTGCTGCTGTTTGTTTGTTTTCTTCTTTGCGTGATGCGATTCGTGTTCTCCATCTTTGCACGAATGACCCGCATCTCCTCATCGTCTTCTTGATCAAGTCAATATCCTCTTGTTCTTTGTCCTAATACTCTTTTTATTTGCCATCGTATGACAGATGATATGATCACCAACGTCTTAGATGGTTATTCACACAGCGGAACATAATTGTATTTCAGAGTTAATTCCTTCAAGCGTTTCGTCGTTTCAGTCACCTCCAGGAGAGGATTCCAGCTCCTTCCCAAGCTTCAAAATGACGTCTTCAATATCATCTAGCTCACATTTGCCTTTGACATGAATCTTTAACTGCACATTTGGACAGATAGGAATGTTGTGTTCTTTGCAGTGAAATGAAATTGGTTCGTCGTGTTTGTCACATGACCATGCCCTCGTCGTGTCCCTTCCTAGGTCGTAGATGATCATTCACTGTTGATGGAAACTTGGCAGCCATTATGACGTTTATGATTATTTCAGATCGTAGTAGAGATCTAATGCAGGGATGATGGAAGAAAATATAACAAGGCAAAGTTGAGTGTTAATTAAAGAGCAAGATGAAACCGTTTAGAAAACATAGGGATGTCAACAGTTTGAAAAACAAAAATAGTGTGAGACTAAAAGTCTTAACATCAGTCCCGTGTCAAATAAAATGTACAAGTGGCAAAACTTTTTTTTATAGTAGAATGATTAATAACGACCTGATATTGTTTGATGTTTTCATAAAGCAAGAAAATCAGACTTTCTCTGTAATTTTTTCATCACATTTGGTGCAGTAATTTTTGAGATATGACCAGTTTTCTACAACCAAGAAAAATACCATTTTTGCACGCTTTGCCATGCCTTTGTGTGGGTTTTGAACATTAGCCGCCAAAAGGAACCAAAAAGAACTATAGATTGCGCGGAGTTTATTCCTTGTGTTACACAGAAATTAGCATATATTTTATTCTACAAAAGCAAATTATTTGAAATAATTTGCATCAGAAGAAAAATATATTGGCTTTATTTGATACATATAACATAACATTTTAAAAGATTTCATACCTAAATGATTTTTTCCCGACTGTACCATTCTTTTTGAACAGACTGTAGTTATCTAGACCCACCCCCTTTTCATGAGCAGCTTATATTATTGCAAATATGAATTGCTGTAATTTCAATGACGTGACACAGGGTTATCTAAAGCTGTAGTATACAGATCATCGATTCATACTCATTACAAAAGCCTATATTCATAGAATCGTGCTATTTGTATATATTGTATATATACTAAAAATGAAATAAGCTACACTCTATACACGAAGCCGCTCAGACGGATTAGCATGATGAAGGGGTGGAAGAACGGGGGGGTCTATGAAGGTCGTCTACAGAATAGTCTAGTCTCACTTCCCGTCTAGAAGGTCTTGAAACGTATATGTATTTCTTTTTTTCGCCTCTGTCGGGTGATCGAACTGTCTCCTACTCTCAATTACCCCCCCCTCCCCCCTCCTTCTATCCAGTGCTTCCAGCTGTGATCCCCGTTTTTTTGTAACAAAATATTCTTTCTTTAAGGTATCGCTCCTTTTTTCGCCTCTCCTCCGTATAAGCTCGTCTCTTGGTGACCTTTCTCGCTATGTATCCTTCTCTACTCTCCTTGGTCAATATTTCTCCTATATATTCGTCCGTATAACATCTATGACTCGGTTACATCATGAATCTATCTGTAAGATCTGTTCACACGATCCCTTCTCATGTACACACCTATGACCCTTTTGAGATCGGATATATTCATGGTATCATTATCCTCCAATAATGTAAGAGGGCGTATGTACTGATGTGTGGCTCTTAGATTATACTAAAATATTATGATTATCATACATCTAACATTATGGGTATTGATCTTGGTTCAATATATTTATCATTTATTCTCTCTTTATAGGTACTACACATTTGTATTTGTATATGATGTTTTTATTTTAAAATAAAATATTCTTTTATTTACTACAATATTGCGAGTTTCTCTCTCATTGTATAACAAAGTAATTAATAGATGTCATTAAGTGTTAATGAAAGTATCTGTAATACTTCAATCCTATTATTATACATCTTTATGGTCAAAATGATTGGGATGCACTGCGCGATCCTATATATTGAAACCGAATGACTAAGATAGCTTGTTAATGAGATTCCGCGAGAATCATCTCCTCATCATATACGTTGGGCACTTTGTTGGCTACGATCAGGGGCAAGCATTCGAGGGACATTGCAACCTTCATTACAACAAATTGACCCTGTACACGCTGTTATGAAATAAAAAGTGAAGCTATAGGAGTTACTAAATATACAAACAATTGTTCAGGTTACGGAAAGACCGGTCCTGCCGCGGACAGTTACATAAGAAGCCATTGTTTTTTCTTGGGTACTCATCAACATTCTGTCGAAAGTATCCCGATCATTATAGGCTATAGTCAGTTCGTTAAAAACAGAGCGACGTTCTAGATAGGATATTTTACCTTACCTTCTCTTGGATATATTCAGGTCAATTTCTCACACGCAGTTATGGAGGTACGTTAGTTATTTAAGAATCGCTTCTCCCTTGACGAGAACGAGAGTATTTTCGTAACAACTATGGTTCTCATTATGGGAGACGCATCTACTGTGCGACGGCCACATAGTCCGGCTCACGCACCGGTCAATGGGTTCCGGGCGGCAAATAGTCCCCTAGTCAGAGTCAGCTTCAGCTTTCGCAGATTATCTAATGGACATTATTCTCCTATCAGATATGCACCGTATTAACAGGAGGTGAAATGGTGGTAGCTGGTAGGGGGGGAGAGAATGTGTCAAGAAATTCATTTCGGTTGCGATGTTCGACACTGGGTTCACGAGAGTAGAGGGAGGAAGTTTAGGACGGAAGGGTGGTGTTTTATGGGCATATTTATTTCATGGTACGGATTGTGTTCACGGGAGGTCGCGTGCTTCAGTAGACCCGCCACCATCCATTATTCGCGCGATAAACAAACAGAAAAAAAGGGATACAATTTAATCATAGAGAGGAACAGAACAAGGGAAGCAGGAGGATAATAATCCGAAAGCACAGGACAATAGAGAAAAATAAAAAAAAAATAGGATTTCATAAGGGAGGAAAGCAATTTTGATCTGTTTCTATTATGACATGTATACTACGACTGCGCGATGCGTGTTTGCCTGATTTTATTTAATTCGTGTTTAATTTTTTTTTTCCTGTGTTTTTATTTGTCAGGGCGTGATCACCCTCGCGTATCGCCCCCCTCATGCTTACCGCGGCCTGTATAGTTGTGTTATCATTGATACTACGTTATTTCTATTGCTACGGGTTTTACCCTATCTATATTTTAAGTTTGATAATAATGACATATGGGCGGGAAGGTCATCCATCAAGCTATACAATCTCTTTGATAATTTGCAGGTCTCATCACTACGACGGTACTTTCGGTTTTTCTGAAAATGCACTGGGGCAGGAATATAAAATCTTACTGCTTCTCTTATTGATTTGGGTGGCCTGAGAATTACAGAAGAGTAAGTAGAACATCTATATGCGTATTTTATACCTATACTCACTCTTCACATTCTATTGAGAAACTTACTTAACAGAGCCTGCTCAAGTAATCAAGCATGACAATAGAAAGCCCATCATATAGTCCTTGTTAAATATCTGCCCATGAAATGTCACCTAAGATTAGACACGACAAACACGAGAAAGGGGAGAGGTGTGGGTGTGCCGCGGGGTTGCTATGAGAGGACGCCAATTCATAATAATAACCCGAGAGATGATGTTTTGTTGACGTCATAGGATAGGGTAGCGTATTCAGCACGTCTCATAATAAATACAATGAGTAGTCTGATCAATCCCTGTTTTCACATCGAATGACATCAATGCTTGCTTCCCTGACCCCTCTCACCGTCCCCCTCCAAAAAGTCGACCCCACATTCTCCATTTCACAATATATAGATTGCTTATACCTTACAAAATGTTCACGTCAACACCTAACCTCAGATTACAATAAGAAGGACAACTATCATACACAACACAACAGAACACGATTTTCCTTATTTGTCGCTAATCGTATATCTTAGCTTAATGGTGATATTTCACTTCCGTCTAGACATTTCTGTTTTCTAAGTTTATATTTTTTTCTCTTCTCTTTATTTATGTTATTTGTTGTGTATCTTCTTTCACATATCTGAAACCAGCTGACAATCACTGATCAATCAGTCTGCGCGTGGAAGATGTAAGGAGTCTATTATTACGTATGTACATTTGAGAATTACTTACATAAAGACGCTACATTACTATTGTAAGCAGTATTGAGGAAATCTGTCATACCTAAATCAATTTTATTCCTCTCATGAGTTTACGTGGAAATGCCAGGCGCAGCTTGGAGATAACAACGACGTCTAATTCTGGAGCGCCACGTTGAACCATACGGGCATGCATTATTATACTTCCACGCGCACAACAACACACCTCGCCTACGCCAAACTTCTCAACTGTCTGGTATAAGCAGCTTATAATTATTGCCAAATATATGAGGAATTGTCGGGGCGAATCCGTTCGAGAAATTTAGGACTGTGACATAGAACAAATAGGAGGTATTATATCATAATATAGCAATGTATGTCTTTTCATGATATCATATAGTTTTCGCGATATGGTTACGATAATACGCTTCCAGACCAGTATTGCAGAGAGAAAACATAGACTATTTTGGCTATACATCTCATCCTAGTGACTACTCATTGTGCTAAAGTGTATCATGAGATTCATCATTCAATATTCATCTGATTAGATTAGTAATGTTATTCACTAACGAATTATTGATAATACTAATAGTGAGAATTCATAACACCCGGTGTCACATTGGCTGAAGAATCGCACCAATACCACATTCGATATGCGCTATTACGATGATAACTGCGGAATATAATAGACACTCACATCGATGATAATTGAGGATTTCGATCTATGTGATATAAAATGGCCTTCGGTAGGATAGTGACAGAGTTACTCTTTTTTTAACGAATCATCGGGCTATGACATTACCACTCTATCTATTTTGGGTACAATGCCTGAAGAACTTCATTCAGTCTTTTAATTAATCATCTCGCTCTTTGATTCACTCTATATGTCTGTCATATTATTATTCTATTCATGTTAATGTCGATCGTGTTAGATTGCTCATGCATCTCCCTGGCCGTATGGAGCATATTTTGTATAGAATGCAAAATTGGCCATATTGTACAGGATTGATCTTCTAATGGATTGGGCGACCTTGACACATCACGCTCCGCACGATGTATGAGGGGCGGTACAGCTCTTATTTTGTTCTCGGTCTGCCTTTGCAATACAGTTTATTAACACATATACGAATAAATTCAAAAACTCGAACTTCTTAGCGTATATAATATCTAAGTCGCAATTCAAAAACAATTTTCTTCTGTTGTGATCCGCATTATGTTGTTTTCAGCCATAATCAAGAAAACAAAGTGAAAAAACTGTGGCAAAATACATTAAAAGGTTATATCGGCCAAATTTAACAGGGGACAAATAATTGGTTTTGCGTTAGCTGTTATTTTTGAGTTATGCACCGTGTATATCGGTGCGGCCCCTACTGGCTTTTGGGTCACCAGAGGAAAGGAAACCCAAAGGCCATCGGTTTTCACCACCATACTTAAAGTTTAGGAGTAATCATATTCCACTGGATCCCATTTTGATTAAATGTAATGGTAGTAAGGGGGACCTATATAGGAGTTGAAAGCTGGAGATTATTCGGTAAGCGTAAGATCCGCAATGTGACCGACCTCATGTAAGGTTGCCGGGATGATGAGAGATTTCGGCGGTTAATCGGGAGATCGATGAGATCCGACGTCCTCGGTCCAGAAGAAGAACACGCTGCTCCAACTCATCCCACGGTCGAGGACAAGTTTATAAGGAAAGATAACCGGTTTCCAACAAGCTAGTTGTTCAAATCAAACAAAAACCGCGTCTCCAAGTATAGAAGTTTTTTGGGATAGACTTTTGAGACGGCGGTTTGGGAAACTAACTTGGAGACGGGTCTTGAAAACTTACCTGGAGACGGGTTTTGAAAAACTTGTCGCGGAACTGGTGACCGGTGCGAGCACCATAATGTTGTTCATATGAACTGTTGACGAAAATCTATCGTCGTGAGAGCATCTGATACTGAAATTTCTCTGAGAAATTGCTGAAAACCAAAAAGGTAGGTAAAAATTACGTGTTTTTTTTGTAACCTGATGTAAAATTCGATATTTCACAGAATGTGATGGTAAAAAAAAAATGCTTCATGGGGTAACCTCAATTGTTTGTATATTTAGTAAGCTTATAGCTTCACTTTTATCATAACAGCGTGTACAGGTCAATTTGTTGTAATGAAGGGATGCAATGTTCCCTCGAATGCTTGCCTGACGTAGCAACAATTAGTGCCGGTAATATGGAGATGATTCTGGTACTTGGTATTCGGATGAGGCATCAATCTTTTTGCTAAGATGTGTTTTGTTTAATATTTACAGTATATTATTAATATTAATTCATTTGTATAATGAAAATGATATTTAGATAATAATTTTATTTAAAAAAAAATAATATACAAAATACAAAGAAAAAAAAAATATATATATATAATATATAAATATATATATATATATATATATATATATATCTAGTCAAAGTATTATTACTGAAGGGTCTTGTATATTCAAATGATATTCTTAAATTAATGAATTACGACATTTTAGGAAAATTCCAAACATAGTACATGCGTGGATCCAGAGACGGACTTTTACGGGGGCGCGAAAAGGTACCTTAAAATTTGTTCACGTCACGCTGGCTGATCAAGCGGAGGGGGGGCGGAGGGGGTGTTGCTTGAAATTTTTTGTCGACAAGCAAAAAAGAAAGAGAAAGTTTCAAATTTGTTGACGGGATGCGCTAGCCTTTCTGCCCCCCCCCCCCCCCTGGTCCGC
This sequence comes from Paracentrotus lividus, assembly GCA_940671915.1. NCBI lineage: Eukaryota > Metazoa > Echinodermata > Echinoidea > Camarodonta > Echinidae > Paracentrotus > Paracentrotus lividus. The sequence goes on from CALNVZ010001676.1 coordinate 33,911, forward strand.
GTCCTGTTATGTAGTATAGTAGAGTCTGGTAAATATGGTAAGAGTGCCTAAGTCTTGCCGCACCCACGTAATTTCGCGAATTTGATAGAAGGAAACCCCCCAAACTAATATCAACCTTCAATCTTAACTTCAACAATCCATTTTGATGCAAAAAACTGTGAAAATAATTGATTAACAATGATTTTCAGCAAGTTTTATTTGCTACCCTGAAAATTTCAACAATTGTTAAAAAGTGAACTTCAAAAACTTGCGTGCGCTTCATTTGCGTGCAAAATGAGTTAGTGCGTAGACATGGGCACTATACAATTTTGCTCCTTAAAATGACATGCTGGTCGAAAAGTCGTAAAAAACATAGTTCTTGTAAATGATTTCTAGAAAATATTGGCTTCATTCATCATTAGAATATGAAGAATGGAATAACATTGATGAATCTTAAAATAATATTTTACTTTTTATTGAAATTGAGGTCATATTTTAGCTGCGCAGACTCGGGCACTTCCTTCATACATGCAGGTCATATAGGCACTTTCTTGGTGATGACGTCAACTTTTGAATATTGCAGAAAGGGGGTTGGTGATAATTGTTTTTCTTCACAATAAAAATTAAAGCAGTAGTTATTGATTCATATATACAAAGATTAGGCTGTGTGTAATTTTGTAATTTTATGCAAATTACGCAAATGAGCTTAGGTGGCCCATAAGGTAATCCTCCTGATGAAGACAACCAATGGATCTACTGTGAAAAAAAGAATATGTAGTGATCTCAAGAAACTATAAATATGAATTTCAGACAATAACCTGAATTCCTTGGTGAATTGTATGTTGCACCCCTCGCTATCCAGTTAAGGAATATATTATTCCCCACCTTTTTCTCCTTTAACGTAGTTTTTGTTTGTTTGATTTATTACTCTATATTTTACAATTGTTTGTTACTTGCATGTCACGTGAATGTAAATGTTTCTTATGTTGCAGGCATAGAGATTTGAACTTAAATTCTACTTGTGAAAATTGCATCTTATGTACAAATATTTGTACAAATGACTTCATTGGTGATGACGATGATACATATAATCCAAATGGAGATTATGGTCCCAAGATACACCTTGACAATGGTTATTATACTCCTAGTGATTTAAAAAATGATACTTTGAAACAATATGGTAATTCATTCTTGAAATTACACATTTCAACTGGCGCAGTCTAAGACGTAATTTTGATGAATTCGTAAATGTAACAGATATCATAAATGACCCCATGGCTTTAATAGGTGTAACTGAAACATGGTTAAGGCCACATGTCATGAGTTGGGTGGAAAATGCGTTACATGTCCAAACAATTGTAGAAATGTACATTGTCACAATCAAACATCTCTAGTTTCTTAGTAGTAAGTCAGACATGTATAAAAGTATATATATATTGAAAGCAGAGATTGAAAGGAGGATGTTCAACATATTTTTGTGCCTGTATAAGGTGTGTCATAAAAATTATACAGAGTGTTACAGGAAAAAATGGTCTGAAAAATTTCACAATTTTACCGGCGAATAATTTCTTAATTTTTTCACCACATGAAATGAATCGTAGTGGATTGTGTATAGGACGCTATGCTTCTAAAAAATATAAACTTGTAATGCAAAATTATTTTTTCTAACCGCGCTACAGGGTTTCAAAAAAGAAGAAAAAAGGTCTTTTACACTTGGATTACAATTCAAATAAAGTTTATTGCAAGTAATGTTTCGACTTAATTGTGTATTTACATGCATCCAAAGAAAATGGCGAAAAAAATGACAATTATTGTTATCAAATTGCATGTGACATTTTTTAATGCCTGCAATTCATTGTCTATGAGGATGTGTGCATTAAGTATGTTTTAATTGATTAATTAATTGATTAAATTAATTTATAAAAATCTTCTTCACATTTATCTAGAAACACATAAATTCCAAAGAGATTGATACATCAGACATGCCAAGTTAAAAAAAAAAATTGCGTGAGATCATCCACATCGTCTTTGAAAGCGGTGCGCACGCGGCGCGCGTTACCACATGTGCGCGCGCAGAAGTAATTTGTACACAAAATAGGCGCGCGCGCACGCTACACACGTTTCACGGGTATAGTAAGCTATCTTGCATATAACGATAGCCTCCTTGAAAACATCGCACTTGCAATCCAATGATGCGCGACAAAACTGCCGATATTTAGGGTTTTGAGACTCCAAAATGGGGAAAAAATCTACAATAATGCTACTTCTTCTCATTTTGCGTGAGAAATGGGTTGTTCTGCGTGAGATCGTGAGACGGACCCGAAATGCGTGATTCTTACGCAAGATGCGTGAGACTTGGCATGTATGGATACATCACTCAACCCATAAGACCAATTGGCTGCAAAGATATAACGCAGCAAACAATAAGAAAGTAACAAAATGGGAATTCCCTATGCTTTAACACGTGCCTCCACCGTAGGATCCTCCACCGTAGGATCCTCCACCCCTTACCCTATTCCACTAAAAGAATCTTTGTATTAAAATTATGAGCATAACGAAGCTGAAACTTCATAGACATGTAGCCTGATAAATTATCTACAATATGAATTATTGCACAGCTTATGACTGTACATCATTTTCATGTTATGTGAAAAAATGTGATAATTTTCCCTCCAAAATGTAACGCCTCCACCCTTTTACAATACCCCAACTTGTGACACATGGCCTTAAAGGTGGCGTCACACTGTCCCGATGTTTAGGTGCGATGGTTGTACGAAGGGGTCATTTTTAGGGTTCGGGCAAAGTTTAGAAGGTTACACGATGGCACTATGAATCACACGCGAAGGTAATATGAAGTTTACCCGAAGGACACACGAATGTCAACCGACGTCGTTTGGGCATCGCCAGCGCGAATCCAAGATTGACGAATTGAATATATTCTGTGGGGCTAATTTTCTTGGGACAATATATAGAAACTTTATTATGTTTGCGCATGGGCTAATACGTTTTATTGAAGAAAGCATCACGTGACCTTATTGTATAAAAATCTTCACCAGATGCAGACCGCGGGGAATTCAATAGCTGATCATACACTGTCCGTCATAAAGATGGAATATTATTATTATTTTATTTATTTATTTATCTATTTATTCATTTTGCCGCTATAGCGACATGATTTTGCTCCGGCTTTAATTTCTTGAATATCTTTGTCCCTGCTTTTACTTTTCGGGACCCTGGCTATATTTTTAACATTCTCCAAACCCTTCACGAAGATTCTTTTTTCCGAAAAAAAGTTTTGTCAACCCCCATGATGCTCATTTTTGGTCTTTTTTTTTTTCCTTCTCATTTTTGGACCCCTTTTTGGTTTATGTTTTGCTGATATTTTACTATAACATTTAGGGAAGATAGAAATTTTCATGGTGTAAAAATGGTTAAAATCAAGGTTGAACCCAAACAAAATAAACTTTGACCCCTCCCCTAGACAAACGAGTCAAGCCTGTAACGATATAATTATATTTAACTTAAAAAAACAATAACAAATCTACACCTCAGACGTGTTTACTTGGAGTAGGACTGAGGGTGCCTTGGTGGGTCGCGTAAACAAAAAAGGGGCCCCAAAATAAAAATAAAATGACGAAAATGGCCATCTTCCAGGGGTTGCAAACTATTTGGAGGAAAAGTCCCTGGAAAGTATTGAGGGAACGTCCAAGATATAGCCGGGACCCCGAAATAGTGAAAGCGGTGACCAACATATTGCAGAAGAAATTTCAGGCCAGGAGCAACATAGCAATGCGTGGAGCCAGAACAAAAGTATTCGACACTTTATGTACGAGCCAGATGTAATGATCATTGAGAGCAAAACACACGTGTAGCGCTGTATGAGTCTATATTTGTATCTTTCTTTGACTTCAAATTGTTATTAAACGCGAGCTGCCCCCACCCCCTCGAGGAGGAGGGAGAGGGTAGGGGGAGAGAAACAGCGCTGGTATACAAAGAATTGAGAAAAGAAGACTCTAAAACAGCTTAACAGCTACAGAGAGGCAGTGTTTAAAGATTGATCAGGCAGGAGACTAGTAACGCAGTTCCAGTGAAATGAAGGGGGGGGAGGAGCATCGGGAGGTAAGATATTGTTCGATGGGTTTTGTAATATTATGTTACTGATTTAGGTCATGTCACACTCAAGTTTACTTAGGTTTATTCTTTCCCAAGAGAAAGATAAAATTTGACATTTTGAGTGAGTGCAAAAATCGGAAATTCTTGGTCAATTGTTACTTTGGACAGATTAAGAGGAAGGAATATGTCGAGATAATAATATGTTTATTTTAGGAACTTGACTTATGGAGGCTTGAAATTACACACGCGTATGAAAGAGGGAACGAAATGGGGCAATGATATAAACTGATGAGTAGATGAGACGGTATGGGCGGATGGTGGGATCTGTATCACCACCCTTAGCAACTTTCTCTCGTCATCTGCATTATTATCGTGCATTAGTCACAATCACCATACCGCGCTGGCAGTTGCAAGTCGACCATATCTGGCCACATCATGTACACTATCAGTCATTGCACCTAGCCAGGCTAATCATACAAGCCCACTAAGCCGAACTTATGAACTAATTCCCAGTGTCGCTCCCCTAGATAAAAAAAAAAGAAAAAAAGAATTATCTTATCATGCGCACGCCGTGCCGATCGGAGCAACGATTATCGTCACAGATCTGTTGCCAATGCATCTTATCATTCGACCGATGTCACCTTCACGTTCAGGTATGCATCCATAAATGAGCTAGGTGAATTTGTCTATAATCATGTTGTTGTTTTTAGTCCAAGTTAACACTAGATGATTGCTCTTCAAAGAGATGGATGAAGTGAAGGCCGTTTTTGGGGAGAAAATTATTTGGCCTGCAACATCGTATAATGAAAATGATGTTTTCTGATAAGATGTACAGGTCAAATTTTCGCGTTTTCATTTATGCCATTTCAAGGCTTCCGGCGAAGAGAAAGACTGAGATTGGGAATATAGACACTTGTTAAAAATCAGAGACCAATACTAAGGACAAGTGATACAAGATGGCCAGAGCAGGGCAGGAATAGTCAGAGGCGTGTAGACACTAAATTGCCATTCTTTCGCATGATCCGAGACAAGACAATATATCTGTGGTTCATGCATACTATGAATGCTAGATGCTACCAATGGAGAGTGGCAGCTCTGACGAGTAAGGGGGCCACGGTACGATCGTGTCTGCCATTCAAACAGAATCATGCTGCGGTACGGGGTGTGGGGCAGGGGCGTTAGCGCTTCTTCCCTCTGGCATGTTTGCTTTCGCGCACGTTGCCCAGTCGTGCTGCGAATGACCTCAAATGGAAGTGAACTTCTGCAATTAGCCAATCGAGGATTAAGATTGTTTTTTTTGGCTGCCAAAGATTTTGCCGATGCATCGGAAGTTGCTGCCGAAGCCTGAAAAAACTCCACCGATGGTCATGGTGGTTTTAACATTGCTAACTATACAGGCTGTATCAATAAAATGGTAAAGTTGGAAAACATTTTGTTTAATTATAAAAATTCATCACAATCTAATAGTATTCAATATTCCTATAAAGGGGGAACATCAGACATTTTTTAGCATTTACTATTAAAAAAAAAAATATCTCATTTGGTGTTGTAGATCTTGAGATATGATCACTTTTCTATAATCAGGAAATCTATTTTGGGCATGCTTTTCCATGGTTTATATTTAGGTTTTGCGCATAGTGGCCACGAATTCATTGCTCCGGAAAATAAATGTGTGTATACCTAGGGAGCAAGTAGGGTGTACCTGACATGTCGAGATATAAAAGTTGTCCTATCTAGGATGGTTGTATGGACCCTAACCAACATCGCTAGGGCGGACAACTCTTCAGATCAGCTGCAGGAGGGTCCCTCACAGGTGGGTGCGTCCGCCAAAATAGCCCGCCAGCCGCCCCAATTTTACAAAATTAGTTAATGCTGAACCACAACTGGATGAAGAAAGTTTTGAATAACATTGAGTTTGGTATCGAAATTAAAGATAGATATAATTTCCTACAAATTTAGTATGTAATTTTAATAGAAATAGAATATTTCAGGCAAAGGTAAACTTCTAAGCGTTAAGTGCAAATTTTTCATATTTTTTTTTATTTTAGTTTTTTTGTTAAAATTTACTTTTTAGTATTTTTATTGTTTACCATCATGTAGATAATCGATGTCGGGATCTGAAGCGCGAGATACTTTTCAGAACAATTTGCGCCTGATGGCATCGGACAACAGTTATGTGAAAAGGACAAAGAATTTCTTTATTTCGATAAAAAAGATATAAGTACGCTAAAAAAGTTTGAATGGCGTATACTCAGAAAACAAATCGTTTTGGCCTGCCATCATCCTTTTATGTGGATATAACGCCAATACGCATAAAACGTGTAAATACCTAACTATAAGTCAGTGCATGTGTATTAGCTACATGACAGCCGTGGATCTACAACACTTTAATGAATATATAATTCATCCAATGACAAGTTTTACATGAGGGTTAATATGAAACAACGCTGTGGCGTATTGATTGGACTACTACATCAAGTTATTGTGAACGGCGAAGGGGGTCTACGGGTACGGGGTGCGCCATAAGGGGAGGGGGCGGGTGCGCAAGCAGGTGAGTAAATTTTTTTAGAGTATATCTACAACATGAAAGGGATGATTATTATTAGTTTTGTTGTTCTGTTAGTGCCAATCATTTTGCCTACCAGCGGTTTAATTCTTTTTAATTTTGCCTTATTCCCCACTGCTTTCAACTTTCAGGTGATATATAGGCTTAGTGCTCCCAGCAAATGAGCACTACACCGGATACATAGAGAAAATTACCAGAAAAAAAAAGGTGATATTTGTAACCGACGCGCACACAAGTAGGCAATTTTGTTCGTGTTTTTTGTTGCGATTTTTTTGTTTTTTTTTTTTTGCCGTTCTAATTTTTGGGGCCGTCCTTTTTTTCCAGGGTTTACCAGAATGGAATGCCTATAACACTTTTGGATATCCTACCCGAAGTTCAATAATGCGCATTGCTGAGTCACTAATCCATTACTACGAAATTGGGTTTGATGTGGCAGAGTTGTTATTCGTTGCACTTAAGCCATCAAGATGCTAGGTTTGGTGATTACAGGCTTAGGTCTAGTTGTCTGGGAGAAAGAGTAAGTAATAGGTTTAATTTTAACCGTTAGGTACTGTAAAAGAAGAAAAAATGAGTTGTGACAATTAATCTTTTACTTACCGATATGGAAATTGTCTAACTTCCCATCAATGTGTATTTTGTAGACAATCTAAGCAAATCATAAATGACATAAAGGAAAAAAAACTATACGTTGACCTCTATTTATACAGCCTGAAAGGGTTGTTCCATGAAGGATGAATTAAAGTTTTTTTAGCCAAAAATGAATAAACAATTAAGGGTTTTAAAAAGATTGAGTCGGGTTTTTTTTTTTTCCTTTGTTTGATACCATATTAACTGTGGTGAAAGTAAAAAATTTTCAATTTTTTTAACCCGGCGCCCAACAAAGCATTCATTTTTACTTACATCTCATCATGTCAACTCCTCCGTCTGCTAGATGGCAAAGATATACCACTAAGTTTGTAACCTTAAAGCCGTAAGATTTAATTTAAGAGACATTCACCTATACCTCAGAGCGTTTTCGTGGGGTAGGGATGGGGAGGCTGTTGGTAAAGTAAATAATAAAGATAAAGAGGGGAGCATCCATTGCAGTAGGAAAAATGCAATGGCCAAGATATAGCTTTGAAGTCCCAAAAAAATGTGAAAGGTTAGGAAACAAAAATTAAGATTTAACAAGCTTGAGCAAATGATAGTGGTTGAAACTGAGAAAATATAATGATAATAATAATAATAATAATAATAATAAATAATCAAACTTTAGCGACCAGATAGCGTATTGTGGTATACATTACGAAATATAATCATAGGTTTTTCGTGGATGGCTTTTATATGGGAATGATTGTTAGATCAAATCAATATTTCTCGGATTTGTTTCGATAGGCCGAGACTGGAGAAGGGTGCTATACAAGCGACAACAGTGGAAGTGGCAGGGTGTAAGTGCAACCACTTTTTTCAGGGCACCACAATGTGCCTTTTAAATACTAATATAAACAGTGTCCGCCTTTTTTAGAAAGTTATAAAGTGCTACTTTTGTGCTAAAAATCACAATTTCTATCTAAAAAAGGTGCACTTTGATACTAGGAAATTGTGCCAATTTTTAAATATTTTTCGAAACACCATAAATTATCTCAACCCCTCGGCATTAAGGGAGGTAGCAAGCAATAATATTGTTAAAATAACAAATTTTCGGCCTGCTGTAAGACAAATTATCTAGCGGGGGTGGGGGGGGGGGGAGTTCTCTTTTTCAAAAAAAAACCCCAATACAACACAGTCATATAATACACCCCTAAGCTCCAGCTACTAAGTAAGTTAAGATATCGCCAGTGGCACCCCCCCCCGGTTGCTGGCCTGCCTCCTAAGTTCGTTTAAGTTCTTTATTTGTCTTCTTTGCAATTCCACTCCTTTTTTCTTCCCGTTATCCCGATCCCCCTATTCGTTTTCGCTTCCCTCCCTATTTTTTTTATATATTTTTTTTACCCTTTTGCCTACTGTTTTCTCGATTAGGGCGGTGGCATGGCATGCGGCCCCTAAGACGTGTTTCAGTCCACAGTGATACATAAGTCCCTGACAACATTATTATTGTGAACACCCGTAAAAATACTTTCCTATATATTCCTGTCGTTTTCCGTGGGCTTGTATTTCGGATAAGCAGTCTATGGCTGTTCAGTACGTCGGTCCTCATGGACCCTAGTTTCCTAATTTCGGTCTTGTGGTTAATTGTAGTATTGTCAGTCTCGTGATCCTCTTTTTGCTTCTAGAAAGTGTCTGCTATAGAGCCCTTTATCGATATATAGTGTCTGTCTTATGAGCCTTCTTTGTTAGAGTCTCTCATATCGGGCCGTCGGTTCTCGTGGGATGACCCCTTTATCAAAGTATATTTGTCTTAGCAGCAGGCGGAAGTTTTGTTTAAAATTTAAAAATATTGCTTGTTACTCTTAATTGCGAGGTTTGAGAGAAAATTTTCGGTTGAAAATAACAAAAATGGGGGCACACTTCTAATACAAGTGCAGCTCACTTGTTTCAGACAAATTTTTCAGTTTCCTTTTAGTATAAAGGAGCACTTTTAAGTTTTTTAAAAGGGCAGAGGTTGAAAAATAATACAGGGTAAGATTTTGCCTTTCCCTACTCAGTGGGTATGTTCGCGCTCTCTTTCTTTTTTATTTTTTTTTTTAACTAACAAAGCCTCCCTCCATTCCTACCATCCCCCACGAAACGCGTAAAGGTATAGGTTGATTGGTCTTGTTAGTTGAATCTAGGTTTAAGGTTACAAACTTAGGTGCTCTTGCCTAGGGGAGGAGTTGAAGGTGAAGTAAGAAGTGTGGCTGGTAAAAAAATTGAATATTTTATTTCACAGTAGGTACATGCAGGTAATATGGGCCAAGCAGGTAATATGGGCCACCTGAGCAAATCATAGTTCGTGACCGTCGATCGGTGACCGAGTGAAACCGGTGTGAGCACATAATGTTGTGTCATATGAACACTGTTACGAAAAATATATCGGTCGTGAGAGCAATCTGATGCGAAATTTTCTCTGAGAAATCGCTGCACCACAACCCAAGAAAAGGCGTAGGTAAAACTTACTGGGCATTTTTTACCCTGAATGTAAAGTTTGATATTTCACAGAATGTGATGTAGTGAAGGCAGTGTTTGAGGGGGTACCCTCAAATGTGTTTTGTAATATTTAGTAAGGCTTATGTTGTCATTTTGGATCATACTAGCGGGTAAGGTCAATTTCTTTTTAGTGAAAGGGTGCATATGTGGCCATTGATGCTTTGCCTGACACACAGCAACATTAGTGCGGTAATATGGGATATCCAAATGGCGTGAAATGAATTCTGGTAACTTAGTATTGGGATGAGGAAATCAATCTCTATGCTCCGATGATTTAAATTTGGGTATATTCAAGTATATATATCTAATTATATGAAACTTAATTGTAAGCCGTATATTGAGCTGTTAGTGAAATATATTTAAATAATAATGAAATTAAAAGAAATAATATATAAGATAATCAAAGAATGAAATATATTGTCAAGTATTTACTGGAAGGGTCCCTTTAATTTCAAATTATATTCTTAAAGTTATGATTTTCACATGATTTAAGGCAATTCCAGACATGGTAAGAAGGTCATTGTAGTTTTTAAAACATACATTAACACATCGTGCCCATATTTCCGTGCATAATCAGGTAATATGGGCAATTTGGTAATACGTCAACATTTGATATTGCAGACATGGGGTTTGTGTGTATAATTGTTCTTCTTCACTAATAAAGTTAGAGCAGTAGTTATTGATTCTAACAAAGATTAGATCCTGTGTGTCATTTGCGCATTGTTATGCCAAATATGGGCAATGAGCTGAGGGGGCCATTATTACCTGCATGTACCCTATAGGAAACAAGGGGAACAAAAACACCTCTAAAACCCCTAATAACGAGGCTGTTACTTGTTACTTGTATTTTTCTTGTCATTTCAGTTGACTGATATTGTAAAATACATTTTTAGGAAGTTAGAAATTTCCATGGTGTAAAATTAATAATTAATTATTTTTTTTTTTTTTTTTATCACCCTAATAAATAAACTTTGAACCACTTCTCCCAGACGAGACTGAGAGCCTGTAACCTAATACTAAGTTAGGTAAAGACAGTAACAACTTACTCATCAACGCTTTTCGTGGAGGGTAGGACTAAGGGGGCTGTTGGTTAGCTATCATGCGAAAACAAAGGTTGCCAAAAATTAGGAGAAATCGCAAAAAATTGGCATTGTGGGGGTTTGACCATTTTTTTAAAAAAGAATTTAAATCCGGGGTATGTTTTGGGGAACGACTTAGATATTCCTGTGTTCCTTAAAAGTGGGAAAGGGACAGCTAAAGCGGGGAAATGAAAAAAAAAAAACAAAAGTAATAATAAATAATACAACCTGTATGTGTAGTATAGACTAAAAGTTTACACTGCGCCCCCCCCTCCCCATGGCCCGTACTCTAGACCCACTTGCCGTTCAACATAGATAGATGATAGTCCATTATCTGCATAGCACAGCGTGTTTAATTAACCCTCTATGGAGAACTTGTATGAATTTATATTCATAAAATTGTTAGATAATGCCGTTGTAGTACATATGCACGTGCTGTAATAGGGTATTACACGTGTATGTATGGGTTTTCCACATAAATGGGGCAAAACGTGATGGAGTTACATTAGTTGTTTTTCCGTATACGCAATTCATAACTTTACAGCGTATAATCTTTTATTTAAAAAAACAGTATTATCTTGTCTTTTTCAACATACTGTGTGTCCGATCATGGGGCAAAATTTCTGAAGTTTCGCGCGTTCAGATACCTGACATGATTTATTAATGAGGTAAAACAATAAAAATTAAAATTAAATTTTGAAAAAAAATGAAAATGTTCACTTTAACGCTTAAAATTTTACGCTTGCTGAATATTATTCTTAAACATCATAATTACTAAATTGGTAGGACTTTTATTATTCTTTAATCTTGAATGCCAAACGTCAATGTTTCAAAACTTTTTCTTCAACAGTTGTGTTCAGAATCTAATTTTGTAAAAGGGGGCGGCTAATTTTGGACGCCCCAACTGTAGGGATCCTCCTGCAGCGATCTGAAGAGTTGTCCGCCCTAGCGGATGTTGGTTAGGGTCATACAGACAATCCTCAAGATGAGGACATTTTTATATTCGGACATGTCCAGGCGTCCTTCCCAAAAACTAGTGGGGTTTTGCTCCCTGGGTATGTAATATCGATCAGCTCCTCTCCGCACACTTTTTTTTTTTTTTTAATGCTAGTACCACATCAGAATTATTGTCAGAAGATGTCATAATTTAATTACTTTCCCCCATTGTTCCGTTATTTTTGAAACAGTCTGTAGTACTCCAAAATAGCCCGATGCTTTTGCGATGCTTTCGTAATGCCATCGTGTTCAGAGCAAAATTTGGGGTTTTCCGCCATCGTGTGTCCATCGCTCCTAACCATCGGGACAGTGTGACGCGGGCTTAAGGGAAAAGGAAAGTGTTTATTTTGGTATACCCACTTTCGAGTTTGCTGGGAATTGTCGAGAAACAAAGAGAGGTGGTGGAGTTGGATTATATATCCATGAGAATCAGCGCTTTAAGAGGAGAGCTGATTTAGACGTATTTTGTGATTGTTTACAAAGCATATTCATTGAAATACATACCAAAATTAAAAGATGTATTGTTGCAGTCATTTATCGACCACCTAATAAAAAATTTCAGACTTTTTGGAAAAGATCTTGCAATCTCTGGATAAAATTTCAAAGGAAAAGAAGGAGTGTATAGTTATAGGAGATTTTAATGAAGACATATTTAACCAAAACAGCCCCAATATGTTTGATTTTTTAAACACATTTATCTCTTATTCTGATGTTCTCCAAATTTATAAGCCAACTCGCATTAGCAACATTTCCACCACAACTCTTGACAATATATTTTATAATGATCCTGAAAATGTTGTAAAAACTGGAATAGTCACCACTGATATTAGTGACCACTTAACGCCCTTCATGATAATGGAATTTGATAATGATCCAACAAATGAAACCTGTAGTTCCACTAAGGTTGATATGAGTGATTGTAATATTGATTTATTTTGTATCCAGTTGGAGCAAATCAATCGGGAATTTTGAAATTGTATCAATGATGTTCATTTGATGTATGACAATTTTATGTTGATATAATAAGCAGTTGTATAAGAAATGTTTCCCAATTGTAACTGTCCAAATAAACTTGAATAGTCGTATAAAACGTAAACCATGGGTAACAAAATAAATTAGATTATTGAAAAAGCGTAAAAATAAACTATTCAGGAAGTATGTAAAGAACCCTACACCAGATCGCCATGAAGTATACAAATGTTGTAGAAACACTGTCAATAATAAGATTAGAAACGAAAAACGCCTTTAATATAAAAGAAAGTTTGCCACCGCAAAATACGACATGAAAGCAACATGGAATGTAATTAACACTGTATTGAACAAAAAAGAATCAAAGAAGCACAATATAAATGAGATAGAAATTAATGGCGTGAATATATGTGACAAACAAGAAGTTGCAAATGCGTTTAATATTTTTTCCGTTAATGTCGGCCAAAACGTTCAGGATAAGATTTTTAAAAAACTCTTCCCCTGAATCAGAATACAATTTGGATGAGGACAGCACCAAATGGTTAAAGGGAAACTGTTCATCATCAGTATTTTTTAGCCCAGTTAACACTCATGAAATTATGTCTATTGTAGACAGATTAGATGTGAATAAAAGCCCAGTATACGATGGCATCCATCGAAAGGTTTTAAAACGATCGGGGCATGCAATAGTTAAACCACTATGCAATATTATAATTCTTGCCATTGAAAATGGTGTTTTTCCAGAAAAAATTGCAAAATTAAGGTGGCACACGTTTTTAAGAATGGAAATAGACAACTATTAACCAATTATAGACCAATATCTGTCTTATCAAGTTTTAGCAAAAAATTTTGAAAAAAAAATATACAATAGACTTTTTTCGTTTATTGATCAGAACGATATTTTATATAAGAGGCGATATGGTTTTAGACAGGGATATAGTACTTACCATGCACTCATCGATTTTACTGAAGTATTTTTAGACCTATCAAAAGCTTTTGATTGTATAGATCATACTATTTTACTCAAAAAGTTACATTTTCATGGTATAAGGGGCGTGGCCTTAGATTCGATTAAGAATTATTTAAGTAACCGACAGCAGTTTTTAAATATTGGTAATTTTAATTCTTCCTATGAAGATATTTTACTTGGCGTCCCGCAAGGTTCGGTACTGGGACCATTATTATTTCTTCTATATGTAAATGACTTGCCGAATGCAAGTGATATATTGTCTTTCATTTTATTTACTGACGATACAAGCGTCTTTCTTGCCAGTAACGATTCAACTAACGTAGGACATTTAATTAATACTGAATTGGAAACAAAAAACTAGATTATTGGTTCATTGCTAATAGGCTACTGATTAATATTAACAAAACAAATGACATGATTAGTAAAACTAGAAATAAGTCTATCGATGAAGAGATGATTAAGTTCTATATAAATAACAATGGGCTAAATAGAGTTAATTCAGTGAAATTCCTTTGTGTAAAGATTGATAATAAACTTACCTAGAAAGACAATATCAATGACATATCATTTAGAATGTCATGTGCAATTGGTGTAATCAATAGACTAAAATTCACTCTGCCATTATCCATACTTTACAACACAATGATCTTGCCATACTTAAGCTATTGTAATATAATATGGGGAAGCAGTGCAACTTCTTTTTTATAAAAAAATATATTATTATTACAAAAACGTGCAATAAGAACTATTACTAAATCACCATTTCTTGCCCATACAGACTCGTTGTTTTAAAAGCTCAGAGTTCTTAAACCTGGTGTATAGTTTTGGTAGCAAAAAAGGAATTGGCACAAAACCGATCAAATGTAGTTACATGTTGTCCACATTCCACTAAAAGATTTGTGTGAGAGATCTTGTGACATTCCTTTCAATATTTCCGATGAATTTCATTTATAAAGTTTGAATATAGCGCAAACCAACTGCCGTTTAGACCTCTGCTGACAGGTTCGCACGCCCGAGGTTACGGCGTGAATTAGTGCGAACGATCTGTGTGTAACACCCACACAAGATAATCCCCATTGGTTTTCCACGTGAGCGCTAACCTGAGACGGGTCCCCGACTTATCTTTTTTATCCTTATATTACGAAATAAAGACACTTAAAGGAGATTTCAAGTAGATCTACTATAATTTGCTTTATTATAGTTATTGGATTCAATCTATCATAATTTATCTTAATGTGAATCAAAATCAATTTTTCTTTCTCCCGAAACTATACACCAGCTTTAATGTATATGATGTACATCGTTATGTTCTCGCCAAATGTATGTTCTGTTATCCAAAACATATTGTGCCAGCAAATTTTGTTGATATTTTTATTCTAAATAGTATTGTAAATAAATATCCAACAAGAAATTCAAATGCGTTTTATTTTCGAACTATACTTATAATTTTTCGAGAACCATCGTTATGTACCAAGGGCCTGACATTTGGAATAAACTACCCCCCCCCCCAAATTAAAGATTGTCCATCACTACCATCATTTAAGAAAATATATAAATCACACCTAATTGACTGTCCCGCAAAATCCAAGTAATTAAATGCCTGTTTGTTTGTTGTTTTGCTTAATATGTTATTGTTTTTTGTTTTGTTTTGTTTTGTTTTGTTTTGTGCTATACACTATGTAGTTGATGCTTTTTTTCATGTTAATTTCTATATTGATTTACTTTACCCTTACCTAATATACCTTTCTTATTTTCATTTTAAATGTAGAAAACCGGGGTCGGCCTCGATAGGTCCACGGCCTTTGCCTACCCCCCACATCCACTACATTTTAATATGTTGTAATGTTGATTATATTGTTGCTGTATTTCTTTATTTATTGTATATATTTGTTTTTTAAAGGATGTGATTTACCGCCTACAATGAAATTTCGTCGCGGAAAATTAGCTAACATCGCGTATCGTCTGCGTAAGGAAAAGCATCTATCAACGAAACT
>CALNVZ010001676.1:58390-115698 GCA_940671915.1 Paracentrotus lividus
TGTATTCCGGAGTCCGGAAAACAAAAGAAACATTTATTCTTATAATTTCTATATAATTAGCGAATCGGGAATAAAGTCATGCACTTTCGAAACAAAATCTACCCAAAAATGCTGCATCCGAAGAAAAAAAATATATAATATGTATGTTAAATTATGAGTAATTATTTATTTATTTATTTATTTATTCAGGTCTTCTTTATACAGGGTGGCCCTTTCAATATCGAGTAAAACACTGGTTACCCTTTGAGAAAAGGGTAATTTTAAAAAATGATCTTGTTTGTAAATAAGATACTAAATAACCTAGCTCCACAATATTTACTTAATTGTTTGAATCTGTACAAACCCACACGATCACTTAGATCTGCCAGCGATCCTCTTCACCTAACATATTCTATTACCAGAAGATTATTCGGTGATAGAACATTTACAGTATCTACTTCAAAGCATTGGAATTCATTACCACTCTCTATTAGACAGTCCCCTTCAGTCGAAACCTTCAAAAAGGCACTGAAGACACATCTGTTTTGTAACCTGTAGTTTGTTTGTTTTTAAAAAATATTCATCATCATTAGTCTTATTTGCATTGTATTATTATTATTTTATTTATTGTAAGCGCTTCGGGCCTACCGGGAAAAGCGCAGTAGAAATATTAAGTATTATTATTATTATTATTATTATTATTATTATTGCTCTTCCAAGGGTACAATTAAAAAACAATAAAAACAGTGCACATAAATATGGTATACATACAAAGTAAAAAACGATCTACAAAGTAAAATATATTATATAAATAGTGTACAATCTATCGTGCAATATACTGGATTAAAGGTACGACAAATACTTAATTATCCCGAGTGCAGATTTGTTTCTCCGAGGCCGCAGGCCGAGGTTAAATAGATCTGCACGAGGGATAATTTAGTATTTGGAGTTCATATAGTCCAGTAATGTTGCAAGATGGAGCGTTCACTATTTATTATAGTAAATAGACCCCTAGATCTTTGACCTTGCCTCATCTGGTTTTATCTTTGCCAAATTTTTGGTGCAGATTTAGCTATTGTGACGTATTTTGTTGCTCCGCGTATCCATTGTTATAAGCTGCTGTGCGCAACATTTGACTGTTATTACGCGCTCGCGCAACTAGGCAATCGATAGAATCGATACTCTCCCCATTCATTTAACACGGGCTTTACCCTACAAAAACCGAAAGTTATATTGTACATATGTACAATATAACTTTTTGAAGGTAGGTCACTTGGTACTGATCTATCCAATGACGACGCGTATTTTTCTACCACTATTTACTATATATATATATATATATATATATATATATATATATATATATATATAATTTTCAATTTTATTTATCTTCAATGATTGTTTGAATGTTCATAGTTGCCTGAGGATCGCCAATGTAGGCGTGAAACTTGCGAGTAGCAATAAAATGAACCAACCGTCAAACTTTTGATTTCTAGACTGTGTCTTTATATATATATATATATATATATATATATATATATATATATATACAAAAACAACACATACAATACATATAGTAGTTACACATTACAAATGAAGGCTAACATAAAAATGCTAATTAAATGAAAGGGGGAGGGGAAATAAAGATGGGGTGTTTTTCAGAGGGCGTTTTGGATACTAAGTAGCTTACAATGCCTCTCAAAGGACAATAAAGATAAACCTACGCGTATATTTGAAGAAAGGTTGTTCCACATGAGTGATCCACGGTATTGGAGGGATCTTTTGAAATAATCTGTTCGGGAAGTTTTAATGAAAAGTGGAGAGAGTGCAGAATGCCTAGTATAAATTGAGATTTTTATTGGGATAATTATTGGTTTTAGATATAGGGGAGTAAGATTATTTTGAATTTTGTACATATTTACACAAATTTGGTAATTAATTCTTTGACGTACTGATTGCCAGGAAAGTTCAGTCAACAAAGTGGTATGAGGGGAAAAAAAATCAGCATTAAGTATCAGTCTTGCAAAACGATTTTAAAGTTTTTGAATTCTATAAATATTACACATTGCGCTTTGTCCCCATATAATATTGCAATAATCGATATGTGGTAAAATCAAACTATTATAGATCATTATCAGAATTCGTTTAGGCAAGAGATATCGAATGCGTCTAATATAACCATTAGTTCTTGACAACTTATTACACAATATATTAATATGGCGGTTCCACCGTAAACAAGAATCTCTTACCAAACCAAAATATTTGAATTCATGAACCTGTTCAATTTTGCTTAAATTTACAAATATGTCTATTTTTTTTTTTTTTTTTTTTTTTTTTTAATTGTCAATCCAAATAAGGATTTCATTCAGTGCCAATTGCAACTCATTCTGAACAATGGAACATGATTTAATATGGCAGTATCGTCAGCATA
The DNA here is from genome assembly GCA_940671915.1 of Paracentrotus lividus. Taxonomy (NCBI): domain Eukaryota; kingdom Metazoa; phylum Echinodermata; class Echinoidea; order Camarodonta; family Echinidae; genus Paracentrotus; species Paracentrotus lividus. The sequence continues at coordinate 60,801 of CALNVZ010001676.1, forward strand.
TACACAAAGCTTAAAAGATGTACCAAATTTGATATTACATGCATCATTAATAAAAATAGAGAACAATAGTGGCGAAATCATACTTCCTTGCGGGACCCCTTTCAAGATGGGTCTAAAGTTTGAAAGACTGTCATTTACCTTGACACATTGCTCACGGTGATGCAAATAATTATAAAACCAATTAACCTCAGTTTCTTTTACACCGTATGCTGATAGCTTGGATAAGAGAATTTCGTGAGAAACAGAATCGAATGCACTTTTTAAATCAATGAAAACAACACCAGTCAAGTAATAATAACAATAATAATATAGAAAATTAATTTATTCATTTGTCTCCAACGATAGAAACCATGCAAATTGGTAGAAACACACGCAACTGCTGTTTGATAAATATTGGAACCAGACAGCTATGAAAAAAAAATCATAGGCTGCCCAGCAGTTGCGTGTGTTTTAACCAATTTGCATGGTTTCTACCGTTGGAGACAATGAATAAATTAATTGTCTATTTAACATCCCAACTGCGTACAAAATTCCTTTACGTTTAATAATAATATATAGTAAATAGTGGTAGAAAAATACGCGTTGTGTTTGGTTAGATCAGTACCACGTGACCTACCTTCAATTTTGTTATATTGCACATATGTACAATATAACGTTCAATTTTTGGACGGGAAAGCCCGTGTTAAATGAATGGGGAGTGTATCGATTCTATCGTTTGTCAGGTGCGTTTGCCTCATTGCAAGTGCGTAATAACAGTAAAATTGTGCGCACAACAGCTTATAACAATGGATACGAGGAGCAACAATCTACGTCATAATAGCTTGATTAGCACCAATATTTTGGAAAAGATAAAACCAGATTAGGTTCAGTCAAAGATCTCGGGGTCTATTTACAATTTATTAGAATAAATAGTGAACTCTCCATCTTGGACTATATGAATTCCAAATACTAAATTATCCCTTGTGCAGATCAATTTCGCCTCGGCCTGCGGCCTCGGAGAAACAAATCTGCTCTCGGGATAATTTAGTATTTGTCGTACTTATAATCCAGTATATTGCGCGATAGACTGTACACTATTTATGTAATATGATTTGTAATGCGCCAAATCCACTCAGTGGAGTGGTCAAGGCGCAATGGAAAAAAGGAGGAGAGAAGGAGAGATGAGAATAAGAAATACATTATAACCCACATAAATTCAATAACAAAAGTAAACAAGCTATAGGAGTAACAATCATAACAATTCTTATCTGAATCGCTTGAATTTCTGAATTTAAAGTCGTCCTAACATCTAAAAATAAAAGTGCATATAGTTCGTCAGATTTACTGTCTTACATCGATGATTCGTAGGTTTTGTTCAGCAAACAGGGTTTAACTGGCATATAAGACTTGCCAAATTCCAAATAATTGAATGCAAAAATAAATAAAATGTCTATATTTGAGATTTTTTTTTTTTTTTTTATTATTATTTTTTACTTTTTTTCCCCTTTTAATTAGATATGAACAACAATAATCAATAGATATCTATACTCGTCCGATATGAATACTTATATAAAAATTAAGTTCATCAAGTTTATCTTAAAACATGTAAAATCTGATATTGTGCCAACAAAACTTCATTTCGTATTACCGGTCTTAAATCCAGGCTCAAATGGGAAGAAAAAAAAGCTCATCTCCGCTCAGATTTTCAGGTCAAACAGTACCTATCGGAAGAAAAGACAATGAAATGTTGATGAAATATATATATATATATAGTCCCCCATTCCATGACATTGTGCGCTAGTTTACCGACCTCTGATTGTTGTGGGAAATTGACTTGAAAGTATTTTTTTAATCGAAATCAGTCGCTGATATGATCGATTAGCATGAATAGAATAGTGAAAACATATAAACAATGAAAGTATAATGATTTAACAGAAGGTTATACAAGTATTAAGTTATGTTATATCTGTGACCACTTTTCGAAACTATAAAGAATGGAATAGATATTATATTATACATTCTATATATAATGATAATTTTTTTTTTTTTTTTTTTTATTGTCAGACTGATACATTCCAATTATAATTTTCATCTCTCACTCATCCCCCCCCCTCTCTCTCTCTTCCCCCCCCCCCCCTTCTCTCTCTCTCTCTCTCTCTCTCTCTCTCTCCCCCTCTCCCCCTCTCTCTCTCTACCCTCTCTCTCTTTCTCTCCCCCCTCTCTCTCCCCCTCTCTCTCTCTTCTCTATCTCTCTCCCCCCTCTCTTTCCATCTCCCCCCCTCTCCCCCCGCTCTCTCCCTCTCCTCTCTCTCCTCCTCCCCTCTCTCTCTCTCTATCTCTCTCCCCTCTCCTCTCTGCCCCCCCTCTCTCTCTCTCTATCTCTCTCCCCCTCTCTCCTCTCTCATCCCCCTCTCTCTCTCTCTATCTCTCCCCCCCCTCTCGTCTCTCCTTCCCCCTTCTCTCTCTCTCTCTATCTCTCCCCTCTTCTCTCTCTCCCCCCCCTCTTCTTCTCTCTTCCTCCCCCATCTCTACTCTCTCTCCCCCTTCTCTTCTCCTCTCTCTATCTCTCTCTCTCCCCTCCCCCTCTCTCTCTCTCTCTCTCTCTCTCTCTCTCTCTCTCTCTCTCCCCCTCTCTCTCTCTTCCTCGATCTTTATACATATACCTTTATTTTTTTCTCATCCTTCCATTCCACTTTGACTATAACGTTTCGCATTATACAAGGGATGTACACTGTTAAAATTGCTGTAGCTTTTTACAGTAAATTACTGGCAACTCTGTTGCACGGTAATTTACTGTAATTGTCTCGTAAAGTAATCTACTTTCAATGGTAAATTACTATAAATTCCCACAAGATACAGGAAACTACCATCAAATATACTGTTATTTACTGTGCAACAGAGTTACCAGTAATTTACTGTAAAAGCTACAGCAATTTTTAACAGTGTAGGTACATCAAACACCATGCTGGATCAAATTAATTATAGTGCTTTTTCTGTAAAATTAAAGTCATAGATTGCAATGAATTCGGTATTTTGTTTGTTAATATTTGTGAGGGGAAAATGTGAGTCAAAAGTGTCTGGCCTTTCAATCCTAGCAGGACCTTCACTCAGAGAAAAATTAATATACATGTACAGTAACTAGATAATAGTAAAGGCAATGACAGCAATGATAGGAAAATATAATTGTAGGGGAGGACAGCCAAGTGAACAGAGATCAACTTTTTAAAAAATGAAGAGTTTGATTCCAAAATGCGCTAAATCCACTTTTGTCACTTCTGAGAAAAACGCGTTTGTTTGCAAACTTTTGTACATGTGTCTATGGAAAATTGAAATTCAAATGTACATTTTGTAGTATTCCCCCTTTGAATTCAGGTATCAGTCTGAAAAAATTGTCTAATATCATATACTCAATTTTCATCAAAAATGGATTTAGTGCCTCTTGGAATCAAACTCTTCAAATATTACAAACGAAGTGAACAATGATCAGTTTAATGAAATGTTAAATATAACAACAAATCAGAGGACCTGAACTGTTAAACTCGTTAACTAAGAATAACTTCCTGGAACATTGTGGAAGCTGAGCTTATAATGGTACTGAAGGGATATGGCTCTGGTCGAATTGTGTCCACAGATGAAAGTTTAGTCGTAGGAAAGGCGACTTTAAAGGAAAATTTATTCAGACTATTTGGTCGATTAACATTGATCTTAAAATTTGACTTGTCCCTGCATCGTTCAACAAAATTAATGAATGATATATTCATACCGGTATATCTTGATAGTGGCAGTGAGCTAACTGAATTTGTCCTCTTATCGTTTTAAGACAACACACTCGATGAGAATGTTGGTCAGTTCGCCTTCGCTTAAATGCTACATGGTATATCAATTTTTAATATAAAAAATATAGACGATGAAAGTTAACTCGCCTTATTTGTTTAATTATTTATTTGTTAAAGTGGAAGTTCACTCCCATTTTTTAGAGTGAACATCCCCGGGACAAATATGCAATTTCCCCTAATGCTACAGTCATAACCAACTACCAGTCGTAACACGTGGTGCTTCCACAATCTAATCTTTTAAAACCAGTATGCATAAGTTAACTGTATAATCATCTTCTATCTTGTTTAGGGTCGTGTGGTCATGTATCCCTTTGTTTTTTTAAATATAAATCTGTATTGAACATGACCTACATAAAATGTTAATCAAGATTATTTGTATAAGATTATTGAAATGTGTTATGTACAATGAAGATATTTTGTTTTGCTTGTTTTGAATAATATTATTACTGATATATAAATGTATAAGGACCCCATGGAAGAACAGTGGTATTTTGTAAATACCGCTGAAATGGGCTATCCGCCGTATTCTTATTATAAAATGTACCATGTATAATGTAAATGTATTGTTTTACGGAAATAAAAACAAACAAACAAATAAACATTCATACAGACACATACGTTTAGTGACATTGTAAAAAAAAAAAAAAAAAAAAAAAAAAAAAAAAAAAAAAAAAAAAAAGAAAAGTGATGTCAGCAGAGTCGCCATACAAAAGTGTAATTTAAAATAAGAGTTTTGTTGTAAATTTCTCCTCAAATAATTAAAGAAAGAGAAGATAAAAAATCATTAGAGTTCTATAGCTTACATATTTTGTTAAAACGGAACAAATGTGTTACTTTTGATGTATATTTTGTATTTTCTCACGTAATTATTTGCAGGAGAAATTTACAACAAAATTGTTTTTATAATTACATTTTTTTTTTTTATGGCGACTCTGCTGACAGCAAATTTGCTGTAAAAATAAAAATATTTTTTACAGTGTACGTTTTTGTTGTTTTATCCTTATTTCATTTTATATTCTATCATTTCTTACAAATTTCTTTGTTTTATTGGATGGACGAAATTATCACTGTTTCCGTTGCCGATTATGATTATTAGGCATCCGTGGGGATCTGCAGAAAAGAAAATAATTTTTGGACCGGACGTAACTCAACGTAAATTTCAAAATGTCTGTGTGACTGCAGCATTAAAAGAAATCTCATGGAGAAAAAAAAAAGCTCCATGGAAATCTAAGCCGATAACGTCTAATGTGTTTTATCAATTGCACACCTCTACCACTCGTCCACACCCCTTATACTTCCGCGTTACTATGAAAGGATACACCCAAGAAATATCTAATCATATATTCAATATGTCCAACGGTTATATAGAGTCAGCAAGCTCCTTAGGGGGCAATGTTTCCAACAACAACAAAAAAGGATTCTTTTTGTCAATGGAAGTAAATAATGATCATGATATACGTTAACAATAATAGTTATACAAATTGATACAACGTCAAGCTGACGAAAATTGATATAGCTCCCCAATCCCCACCCCCCCCCCCTCTCTCTCTCTCTCTATTTAAATGCTATTCCCACTTAATATTAACAGAAATCAAATCCAGAGGCCGCATAAGAAAGGCTAAAGCCTATTTTTCTTCTTCTTCTTCATCTTTAACCGTTTCACACTTTCATTTTTTTAAGAAGCTGAATAAATCTTGGTTGTCAAACTTGGCTGCCACAAATTATTTTCATTGAAGTTGAAATAAGGACATCCATTATTTAGCTTTTCATTTATTTATTCTCGAATATTTATACAGAGTAGCCTCATCAGCATTAAAAAAAAAGAATCAATAATACAAATGCAAAATAACTATAAGAAAAAAAATATATAATAAAACATAAAATGGCAAGAGGGTATAATGAATTTAAAAATACCAATATCAAATATTTGTTTTATACAAGATTTCCATCTATTCAAATAATAATGAGTGAAATAAACGTCCACCAAAAAGGATATTCTCAATATCTTCATCCCGCACATTATATGAGGGCTTTATGCAACGGCTTAAAATATGTTTTAGTATTACCTATTTTGGGTTAACATGAGCTCGAAACTTGGAGTGACATCTATATATCTAATACACATCCCGGAATCGGTTCAACCAACTTGCAAAATAGAAATATTGAAGATTATGAATGGAAGTGGTGACAGAAATGCCACAGGTTTGACCAAAATCAGGAAATCCGTTTCTTAGATCTTTTCCGATCTCCTTCGATCATCTTTTCCACCTTTTTTCATAATCATATCTAACTGCATGATAGTAAAGTTAAAACTAATTTCGATTCTTCAGCAAAGAATGATTAAAGGCGGTCACTTTACATCCTGTGGTCACCCTCTTTAGTTGAATGAAGAATTGAGGTCACTCGGGTCATCCGGAAGGAATCAAAATGTACTTGACCCCTCATTTCCAAAATTTGCGCGGGAAAGTCGCAGTTTGTTTTGTTTTGTTTTGTTTGTTTGTTTTTAATCGGATAAACAATAAACATGTTATATCAACTATGCTCTGTCTGATATAGGCCTATTAGATTTGCATGAAATCTTGTAATTGCATTTAGTTTGACAAAATTTATGTATTTATATTTAAAAAGATAGACAAGATAATTGAAGATGTTTTGCCTATTAGATCTATTTACACTGCATGGCAATTAATGCCAACAGTTTCTTGATTTATATTTTCTTGGAAATGAAAATGAAATTCAATTTTCAAAGTAAAAAGCCAACTCTCTAGCAAATATTGTCATATCGTGTGTGTGTGTGTGTATGTGTGTGTGTGTTGGTGTGTTTATGTAAAGTTCACTTTTCAGCCAAAATTACACCAAACATTCCTTTCACAGACAAAGCTCTCTTATACAACAGTTGCCAAAAGAGAAGACATATCAAAATAAGACCAAAATTATCGTGCATCTGGTTCTTTTAGCACTTTTGGTGACCCATTAACTTTTAATTTAATATGATACTACTTGTAGAGGATATAACCTTCCTTTGTTCAAAAGGACATCAGAGTTCAGAACAAGTTCAGCGCTCAGTATGAATGGAAGGAAATATTTGATGAGTTGGTAAATTAAACATGAGAGGTCGATTTATGTTAACATTCTAACATTTGGGAGATAGTTTGAACCTTGATCGCTATGGGCGCTCTGATGGTGTAGCGGTTATGACGCTGGTCTATCAATCCAGAGGTCATGGGTCCGAATCTCGCCCGTGCATGCAGCCTATGATTTTTTTTTTTCACACCTGTCTGGCTCCAATATCACACAGCAGTTGCTTGTGTTTCCACCGTTGGAGACAAATGAATTCCTTTACGTTTGATATTCTCATATTCATTGACTCGTTTCTTATAGTTCAACATAAATACAGATGCTTGAACACAATAAGATTACTGCCCGCACAATGATAATCCTGTACTATTATAATAGTATATAGATATATTAGGGAGACACGGGTATGCGAAGTTACAGCGGGTTCAGTCTGTTACCAGTTACTCAGGTGCTAAGTTGGAACAAGAGAGTTCTGCTAACTGGCATTTATATAACAGCCTACACATAGCTGTGATGAACTGCCGGTGTGGGTTTCTCCGTTGTTCATTAAAAAGTAACATCAAAAAAACCATTTTTTACTAGTTCCAACTGTGAATTTTTGGACCAAAAATTAAAATTTGTAATAGTTCTTACAACTGAAGGCCATGCTGATTGAATAGCTTGTTGCTTGTAGAATATCAGTACATGTATGTCACTAATATACCCTTGAGCCATGCCCTGTAATTGCTCCCCAATGGCTTGCTAACAGTTTAGATTTATATGAAAAATCCCCAATGGGGTAGGTGTTAACAACAAACTACCCCATGTCGAATGTAACAACCTTAAATACCAACACCCCATTAACATTACACATGTAACAGTAATATTGTTTCAATTTTGAGAATGGGATGTAATATTTTGATATTTATATATTACTTTTGAGTCTACTTCTAGAGCTCTTACTTGATCGTACTGTTAACGATAACCAACGAAACTGGGAGGAAAGTTGAAACCAAAAGTATTGGTATAAAGAGATTTACACATGTGTAACAAATTAACCAGTATGTTACCGTTATATCTAACAAATTTACCCCGTATGGCTTGTAACAACTTTACCCAACGTATACGGGTAGGTAGTTTACAAAAAAATGTTTCATTAATTAAGCTGTAGTATTAGTGTTTTACGAGTGTTTCAGTTTAATGTGCCTTCAGCTTTAGCAGTATATACGCCTAATAACAGACCCAAAATGGGTTTAGTGATGTGAGTTCTTCAGTTAGGAATTCGGGCCAAAGTGGCATTATTTTAAACGTTCCTAACCGGATCTCCTCACTCATACGTATTAGTATACTACTTTACTATATATAATATATATATATATATATATAGATATTATATATATATAATATATATATATAATAATGCTATTAAAACTAATAATTATATTAAACACAGTGCTAGAAATCAAAAGTTTGACGGTTGGTTCATTTTATTGTTACTCGCAAGTTTCACGCCTACATCGGCGATCCTCAGGCAACATTGATCACTATAGAAGTCATAGGATACATTCACCAAGTATATATATATATATATATATATAAGAAAATTATAATTTTCTGAACAGTTTCGTTAAGTATAGCAGGTGTAACCGATTGTTCAATTCCATTACAATGTTTACCTGCATTTTAGTTGTCATTTATTATTAAATTATTCTGTTATGACAATAGGTTTATCGAGATATTGGGGTATTTGTTATTTTATAATGCAATCGGGTGATTTTTTTTTTTCGTTTTAATCATTGGAGCTATTCATATCTATACGCAACTGTTATACTGTTTTCATTTTCGATTCAGTTTGTCTTTTGTGAGAGTATAATAAAAAATGATAGATAAAAATATTTCAAATTGTTGTACATGCTTTTCTTATTATACTTGGTTTTATAAAATGAAAGTGAAATGAAAGTATCAGCATTATTACATCATTATAGCTTTAATTTTCGTCAGAGACGGGTGCATGTCCATTGGAAGCATAGAACAAAGAAAATGGAACAATATTAAAATGTCATGGGATCCAGACACTGAGAACCTAAATATGACGAGACATTGATCAATATTATATGGGATATAGGAAACCAGCGTCTCATAAATCAAGATTTGCTTTTGGGAAAGTGATCAATTTTTTCGATTGATCCATTTCTTTTTTGTTTCTATTTGAGTTCATTTTCCTTTCCATTGTCTAGATTTGAACCATCTAATTCTAAAAGGGGCCAATCCATTTTTAATGAAACTTATTTATTGCCAGCAGACAATTGTTCAAGTAGTTACCTGACTGAGAACAAAGCATTTAGGCTCAATGTTTTGATCAATTAGAAGAAAATTTAAAAAAAATAATGTTTTAATCATTGATGGAGTAACCCTTCTGAAGAAAGACTAATTTAAATGAATAAATGAAATAAATAAAAACTCATGTTATACGTATATATATATATATATATATATATATATATATATATATATATATATATATATATATATATATGTGTTATGAATAAAAAGTCTAGGACAAGCTTGGACGTTGCTGGACTTTGAATCTTTAATCAAGCTTTCGGCTTATGCCTTCATCAGGATCTCTGAACAGAAAATCATAACAAACAAGAACAAAAACCATAATAAATCAAAATCAAAAACCATAATAAATCAAAGTAAATCATATGTATATATAAATATATATATATATATATATATATATATATATGCAAAACCTAGTAAATGAAGTCGCGGAAGTGGATTAAATACCTTTTTGAATGGAGCTTTTTAATTTTGTTCCAACTTTAGAAAGTTAAGCAAAGTGAGACTTTGAGTTGGTTGTCACAGTCTGGAATATGGTTAACCTACTGGAAGAATTAAAGGAGGAAATAAGATTGTAATCAAATTTGAATAATTACATGAAAACATGATTGTTCCATACCATGCAAGAAACAAGGCACATGGGTATATCAAATACCAACTGGGACGATTTCATTAAATTGGAGAAAATTGGATATAGGCCTATGATATAATATCGGGCTGAATATTTGAGCTCTACAGACTTCATAGAAATGAAAATAATGAAAATAATTTAATATTCCCACCCCATCCCCCCCCCCCAAAAAGACATAACATAACAACAAACTGCTTCAACCGACAAGTTTCCCAAACGATTGATGAAAGATATATCCCCCCCCCTCCTACTAATTGGATTTCGAAGATCTTCAAAATCAGCAGGTTGTGTTTCCCTTGATCGGGCTCAAAATACCACGACATCTACAACATAAAATGTTGGGTATTTGGAGCAGGAGTTAAACTGGGTATTTTATTTTCTTTTTTCTTTATTCTCGTTTTTTTTTCCTTCTTTTTTTTTTTTGGGGGGGGGAGGCGGGCGGTAAAATCATTACTCGAGTGCCAAGATTGATTAAGAGTTGGGCAAATTGAAATCAAATATGAGTGGACGCGTGACAATGCTTGCTAGGTGTTGGTTGGGCAATTTCTTGCCACCTTTTATTAAAAAGTGTATGCCTGCTTTCACATTAATACCAAGGGAAGCTGATACCAACATAGGGCGAATCAATCATATTTACCGTTAACATTAAGCCTATCTTTATGAATTTACAGAAAACCATCGGAAATCCCTTATGGTGTAGGTCATGGCAATCAAAAGCACGTGTATTTTGCAACGCCCGTAACAGGAAAACACCACGTGTTCAGGCTACTTTCAACTTCCAACCAAAACCTCATGTACATGGTAATCTTATTGCTTCATTCTAGTTTCATGCAGCGATGCAGTGACTCAAATTAGGATCGAGTTTCGATTTGCTCCATTCATCTGGAAGATCATTGTTTTATTTGAGAGAGAAAGATGTCAATGGTGGAATTAACCGAAAAGATTGAGTGGGTTAAAAGTACCTAGCCGTGTAAGTTATTACTCTGAAACCGGGTTCTTTATATCGCAATTTGAAGAGGTGTACGCTAACTCTAGCCCCTTTCCTTTGACATAAAAAGTCATCAAAAGAAGGGTCATCGAGAAAGGCATTATTGTCGTTGACATCAACACTCCAAGCTGCAATGAAATGAACTTGAGTTATTATAAATTTTCATGCTGCTTCATGTAAGATTTGTGATTCACAGATATCTAGAGGCACGTGTCTAAGGAACCAAAGTTTTCATCATTATAGATCCAGATACTCTTTGAAATTTGACTCAAGAAAGACTTTCATAACGAGGTAAGGATAATCATGATACATCAATCTTGGATTTTAAAACATTATAATGCTACTATAATGAAAAAAAAATATATAACAGTGGTGGCCAAAATATTAGAACACTTAAACCTACACAAAGTCTATCGGAATTATCAATGCCCAAGTGTCTTTGCCGAAATCAGAAATAAAGATATCTTTTGTGTGCCATCGCTTTCATGACTTTTTAGCATAGGTCTACGTATATGTTTGATACCAAATTTATATGGTTTCGACATCTGGTAATGCCCCAGCATTAAAAATAAGTGCGCTAAATGCGCTTTTGGTTCCGCAATTTATAGACTTGTGTATTAAACATGAGTCCAAATGCCAAAAAAAAAGTAAAATGCCAAAATTTAATATGCCGATTGCTCAAAAAGTATTTGACGTAAAAGTATGAAAAAACCCCCTTAAGCAGGTCTTTTTTCAATTACTAATATACCGTCAATCACATGCTAAGTTTCAGAAAATCTTGTTAAAATATCGGGAGGGTGGATTCGCCCCAAACCTTGGTGGTGAGATTGACCAAAATAACCATGCCCATATGAAAGTTACGACTATTTTTTCATTTAATGAAGACACCCCCCCTTGTAAATGTATATTTTAAAAAAGAAAATTTCATGAGCAATCAATTAATGTTGAAATATAAAAGGGTGATTGGAACGGGGGACTTAAATAGCGGCACTGAATTAAAGAAATTGGGGCCCTCTTCAAAATAATTAAATCCCCACATAGATGTAACTACTGTCACGCGCTGTGTTAATATGAATGTCATTTTTTGAACATCCTCAGGAATATCCTCTTCAGAATTAATATACTTTTGCTAAGGAAAATTTTAAGTTATGAACAACTTTGATCCTGAAAAAGGGGGCTAAGATTTTAGATTTTTCAATTGGTGGTGTAACATAAAAAAGGGGCGACGTGGGGGCGAGCTCCCACGCATGCTTTGTTCTTTAGTTTTTGAATCATAATGATGATATTCGGAGACATTCCAACCATTTAGATATTAAATAGGTCACTGAGTGAAAATTACTAAAATCATTTAAATATGCTTGGTGTTCTAATAATTTTGGCCACCACTGTATATATATATATATATATATTTTGGAAACAAATTTTAGAGAAAAGAATATTTCGAAACAGTGGTTTCTTTAACAATATATCAGTTTACTAACACATTCAAATTTTAAGCAACACAAAGATTGTTCTTGACTATCAGAAAGCTTGCCTGAGGATTGTCTGCCATAGCAACAACTAATGTAGGCCTATGTAAACTGGATTCCATGTATTGTAGTTCATTCTTTTATTACAGAATGTTTGAACACCTTGTTACTATGTCGCCAGGAAAGAAATATGGATAAACAATAACTTAGTAAAGAGGTCTATCATTGCTTTTGATTAATAATAATAATAACAATAACAATAATAATAATAACAACAATAATAATTAACATATATTGCGCTTTATACATACTGCATGCTTGGTTCGAGTTTTCTTTGTATAATCATATTGTGTATTATCAATGGCCATGATTGTCGTTGAACTTATGTAATAAAAGAAATGCTAATCGGGTTATCTTTGGACTCATTTGGGAAAGGTTTACATTAACCGAAAAGTTTTGGGGTCGAATATGATTTTGTGAAAGAAAAACTTTGGACTTTGAAGTACTGTATCCTTTTGATATTAGCCTATTATTCTACATGTTCTATTTGCCTGTAGATGGAGAATTATTTTCTTGTATCGATCAATCGCCTTTGGAAATAAGCACGCATAAAATATGTCCTGTAAAAATCGGTTTAACCGATAATGGAGAGCCAAAGCAGCGTTTTAGGATAACTACCCCTGGTCGATTTCCTCCAGGACGACTATACCCTCTAAAATGGGGTAAGCGTGTAGCGTTGTACGGGGCTAGGTGTTCGGTGTAATTTTCTGGGGGAAGTTGTCCTAGGACCGGACAGCCTTTGGAAATAACCATATGAGAATTAGTTGGCTGTTTGATATCCGCCTAACGGAAAGCCAAATCGGATATCCGGTGAAATACCGGGTCTATCCGTGACATGACTCTCACATGTTGTGACGTCACATCTTCTTTTTCTTTTATAACTTCCAACATAAATCTGTGGATTTCAGTGGAGTTCTCGCCGTGCTTAATCAGAGTTCCACATGACTTGACGGGGAATCCCTCTAGTTTTACACGATGAGAAGAAGGCCAAATATTGAGGAAAAAGAAAGGGCATTTTAAATAAAGATAATTTCGTCTTTGGGATAAATTAACACCCAATAATAAAAGTAAACGAGTAATGTTAATTGATGTAAATTAATGAGGTTAAACTTTTACTTGTTTTCAACACATAGTCCAATGGAAGAGGAGAGGTTAACGAAATGATACTGTAGCACTCTCACAATCATCACAATGGAGTTATTCGAGGGGAAAGTTTGATAATATCAATCATAATTCTAACCTTCATATAGGATATGTTTTAGTCAGAGCTACAAATTGTTTGGTGATCATATATTTAAAAGGAAATTTCGTAATCATTTGGTTTGCGGTCTAAATGGTATGATTGATATAGTATTGTGGGAAAGTATATTTAAAGTATTTAATACCATATATAGTCATGATTTTAAAGTCCTCGGTTAAATAGCACCTATTAATTTCTGACGTACATGTATATAAAATACAGATAATTAAAATAATTATCATATATGATTGACAGGTTGATCGTTTGTATAGCCAAATTTTATCTCTCTCATTTTCTGCCTGTCTGTCTGTCTGTCTGTCTCTCTATCTCTCTGTCTCTTTCTCTCTTGCGCACCGCACATGCCCCAACATACACAAGCACACACACACACACACACACACACACACACACACGCACGCACATGTGCTTACCCCACACACATACCCTCAGTGCAAAGCACACACCCTTAACCCAGCCCCACCCCCTCGCCTCACACAAACACACACATATATTTTTCTATTTTTCTGATTTTTGTTATTGTTATTAATTTTCGCAGATAGCGTTTGGAATCATACTACAATGCATACTTTAGGTGTATCCCTCGTGGTCATCATTCTTTCAACAATTTCGTCCTTGAACTACGGTAAGTTTTTTTTTTTTCCGCCAATTAATTTTGCTTGTTCTTTATTTTAATTTCATGCTATCCGTTCTGATAAGACTTTTATACAAGAAATTCATGTAACAAAGATCCTGATTTACTGTTTAATTTTGAAATAATTTTAATCTTAACTTTTTTTGTTTTAGGGTTCTGTATAGTGAAGTACGATAATCTCAAACGTGTATAATATCATAAATATTCATCCAATAACGTATAGCAACACGATATTTATTTAGAGCAATAATATGAAGAAGTAATTTTATTGTAATTCTTAGTGTGTTTATCAGGTGCTGGATCTGCATATGAATGAAAAAATCCTTTGACTTTATTTCCATTCTTTATGTAGATTAAAGATCCGATCTAACACATTGAATAACACAATAAAATACACTTTTTAAGAAATACGCCCTAGGGCTGAATAATAACGTACATGACCAATATTTATTTATTTTTTTATTGTAATGTTTGACGATAAACAGGTTTTCCTCATCAAACGCTGTCACCGTATGGATCGACCAACCAGGAGGCTCCGTTGGGTACATCCTTTACTTCAGCCACGCCCACAAATGAAAGGCACACAGAGACCTCATCGCCTCCTACCCCATCCAGTCTGAACCACGGTGATAATCGTGCATCAACTACAGGCCATATTGAAGGCGATGTTGAAGTCGACATTGAGAGCACGCTTGCAAACGATGCTAACAATGTAGCCGGGTTCCGAAGACCTGTGGCTGATATTAGTTCTAATGATGACGTCAGAAATCAGGGTGATGCGCAGGACAACGATAATCCATCCACTGCGCAAGATGGTAGGTATTGTTATTTCAAATAGACCTAGCTACTGCTCATAATAGTAACATTTTCTTGATCGTTGTATCATTACGCATTTTACTTCTTTTAATTTGAAATAATGGATTCATATTTAAAGTTCAAAGTTTTGTTTTTAAACTATTTCAAGCTTGATAGAGGCTAAAAGTCCCCTGATTAAGGAAAAAATCTTAACATCATTATTAACTGATATTGTATGTATTGTTTATTTATGATCAGTGCTCGTGGGTAGCTACAGCTGCAGTTTCAAGAACTTTTGAAACTTCCCTAAATAAATAAAACTAGAAATAAATAAATAAAGTAAAAAATCAAAGATGAAAATATTCTACCTTTGTAATAAATTACTTACTTCTCTCTCCATATCTCTCTCTCTCTTCTCAAATCTCTCTCTCTCTCTCTCACACCACACACACACCACACACACAACCCACCCACACACAAACACACACTCTCTTTCTCACACATACACACACACACACACAGTCTATCTCTCTCTTCTCTCTCCTCTCTTCTCTCTCTCACACACACACACACACACTCTCTCTCTCTCTCTCCTCTCTCTCTCTCTCTCTCTCACACTCTCTCTGTCTCTTCTTTCCTCTCTCTCTCTCTCCTCTCTCTCTCACACATGCTCACACACACTCTCTCTAAACACACACACACACACACACACCACACACACACACTCACCCTCCCTCCTCTCTCTCTCTCCACACAACACACACTCTCTCTCTCTTTCTCTCTAACACACACACACGCATTCTCTCTCTCTCAAACACACACACCACACACACACACACATTCCCCTCCCTCTCTCTCTCTCTCTCCCACACACACACACACACTCTCTCTCTCTTTCTCTCTAACACAAACACACGCGTTCTCTCTCTCATCTTCATATCTGCATTATCTGATATATTTGTTCTCCTTTGTATCTCAGGTTTCCCATGGTGGTCATTGATGCTCATTCTCCTAGCTACCATCGTCATCATCATCGCTATCGCTCTCCCTTTCATTCTCTACAACCGTCGCCTCAATCAACGACAGGCCGTCATCAAGAACAATAAACGAGCATCGGAGGTCATCGTCGATTCATGGATGGCGGCATCGCAGTCTTCCATTCAACCAGCATCATCATCGCTATCATCGACCTCGTCAGAAAGCGTGAATGATGACGGCGCCGTCGACATAAAGAACACTACATCGCAGTCGAATTGGAGAATGCTGACAGCTGATGATGGAAGTAGTCGTGACGTTATACTTGGGGTGAGGGAGGGTGATTCGTGATGGGGATAATGTCTTCCAATCTGATGTTATTTCGTTGTTTTATACCATTGATGATTTATGATGTACATGTATATAGACCAAGTCTAGAAGACACTATAAAG
The DNA here is from genome assembly GCA_940671915.1 of Paracentrotus lividus. Classification (NCBI taxonomy): domain Eukaryota; kingdom Metazoa; phylum Echinodermata; class Echinoidea; order Camarodonta; family Echinidae; genus Paracentrotus; species Paracentrotus lividus. The sequence goes on from CALNVZ010001676.1 coordinate 77,281, forward strand.
TCATGTCCAGACTGAAATATAAAGTTGTTGTTTGTTGGATCACTGAGACAAAGTCTGTATCCGAAAAACCACTCCAAACCGAACAAAATGTTATATCATCACGAATTGCAAACTACTGATTGGTTTGGGCGTTATTCATTTTAGTCATGTTAGACATGATATTAAGAAGATTATCTTTGCATCTAGAGAGCCGATTTAGATATAAGTTTTTTAAATGGGGGGTTAATTCTTAAAAGATTTGCGTTGTTCAGAACGATAAACGCATTACTTCCTTGCATCGATGTTAACTTTTCTATCATAATCAAGTAACCATGATTATTACGATCTAGTCGGAAGAGAAAAATGATATTGCTATTTCATACGATTCTGTCGGTTATTTCATTAACGAAAAAATAATATAGCATCGTATTTATTATAGTTAACTCTATTTCGAAGAAAACATCAGACATGCATTATTTTTTTTGTGTGTGTTCAAATCATTTAATGATAATAAGATATACCGTGCACATGCTTCATGTAATATTGTTTAGCCATGCAATGGGATATTGAAATGTAATTACTATATGGTTGATATTATATGTTATGAAATGTTTATTGTATTCGCAAATCCAATGTATTTTAATTGTTCTTGAGTGTGTAAATATATATAATGTATATTCTTATTTGTGTAAATTACACTTTTTACAATAGTGTAGATGTAGTTTTGTAGTTTAAAATGGTCACACGAATCTTATTTGTATTGTTTTACAAGAAGAAAGAAATGACAATTCGCAGACAGACTGTTGTTATCATATCAGAAAGGAAAAAATATGTTATATACTTCTCAAAATTCTTGGGTACAGAAGAAGAAGGTGGATAGGTACCATTAAAAAAATATAGACTACAGAAATATTTCTGTATTGGTTGATAAAAGATATTATGATCACCTGATGCGGTCGATAGCTCTTTTTATCATGACAGCAACTCGTGAAGATAAGATTGATATCTCCTGCTGTTAATAATGATGATAACTTAAGGTTTTCCCGGTCAAGTTTAAACTGTCTCCGATCAATTTGACATTTCTTACAAGCACTTTCGTCCGAAATGTGATCGCGATTAAAAATCTAAACATTAATTCCATTGACCGAAAGCTTCGCTCCATCGAGGTATCGTTTCAATTGAATAAACATTAACGAATTCGATTGCAAAGATTTTAGAATTGACTAGGAAAACGGATGTCATGATGCCAAATCTCATGCAGAGGTGGATCTAGGTCATGTAGGTGGAACAGTGGATGCCTCCCCGATAAAAGGTAACCGCCGAAAAAAAAAATAACATGTTCAGTCAATTTGCGCCCCTGTCTTTTCCTTTTCGAACAGGTATTGTCATTAAAGAGGGGAGGGTGGTCGGGTTAATCCACCAGGTCCTTTTAAAAGCCATTCGATACCAACAAACATTTACTAAATCTCGGTTAAGACGCGAAAAGTCGGAGGTTTCAGAAAACATAATTATTGGAGGCATAAGCTTCATTTAAATCACATGGTAATTAAATAAGATATCTTTGTCGTAAAATACCTTACTCATGCAATATATTTATACAAATATTTATATAATTCTATTTATTTGTCTACGTCCTTTAACATTTAAGCGGTGTTATCTTAGAATCGATGATGATTGAATGCATTTGTCATTATATATTTTGATAAATCTAAATATTACGAATGGTTCATTATATGCTGTAAAAATGATATTCTTGTTTGGAAATAAATTTCATTAAGGAAAACTTTAGAAATGTTGTAGAAAATTGCTGTCTTGTAAGTTAATATAATTCCAATCCTCTTATATGTTCTCTCCCCCCCCCCTCCTCTTTCTCCCTTCTCCTCCCATTTAACTTAACCGAACATAATCCTCTCTTCTCTCTACATTCAGCATAATCCCTCTCCCCGACCTTCATCTTTCTCCTCAACAAACTCCATCTCTCTCTCTCTCTCTCTCTATCTTACTTCAATTCTCTGCAGTCAATTTTTTTCTTTTTCTCCACTACAACCCCCGTCCCCCTTTCTCGCTTGACTATCTGTATCCCTTATGGTCTTCTACTTCTCTCTCTCTCTCTCTTCCTCTCTCTATCTTATTTTTTTGACGCATATATCTCTTTTTCTCATCATTCCTTCTCCACACGTCCCTTAAGGGGGTATCTCACTGGTTGCGAACCCAGGCGAATTTACAGAGTGTTATATATATAGAGGATCTACCAACGTTCTTTTTGTGCTGCTTTGTTAGACAAGCATAAAGGGGTTATCTCGTTGTATCAGAGAATGGCATGTTTTCTTTAGCGATAGGGGAGACCGGGGACAAATGTAACACGGGGCAATTGTAACAGAGGCTCCCATTCCTAGCAGAAACACGCTATAAACTCAAAATTTGTAGAGAACATGCGCATTTAATCGCTCCACATGCTGTATGAGTGTTAGCAGATTTAACGGTTCGTGGAACTTTCTACAGCGGAAAAACCGTTTTTTGAGCATAAAAGTAATATTTCACATTACCATTGTTTTTCTTCTGGACAAATATGTGGATGAGCTACGGCTGTCATTTTTGTATATTTAGAAATTATGTTCTTAGGCCATATTTTGCTAAAGTTTCATCGACGAATACCGAAGCTAAGATAGAAAAAAATCTCTCCAAATAATGGTCACCTCTGCCAGGGGCAATTGTAACAAGCTGTTACAATTGCCCCTTGTTCTGTTAAAGTAACTCCCGTAGGGACTCGGTAAAGCAGATTTCCGCTGAATCAACACCAAGCTATTAAATAACCAATCAGGGGCCGCGGAGCGTTTTTGGAAGTGGAGGGGCTGAGCGGCAAGTGGGAGGGGAGTGGGGGGAGGGGGGGGGGGCTGAACAGACTAAAAATCACAAATGTATGGTCATTTTTCCGTTTTTGTACACGTTCGCTGACGAAGCCCTCCCAGGCTCCGTGGCCCCTGCAAATTACATAAAAAACATTACAATTGTCCCGGAATTTGTTGCTTCCTGTAAACATAATTAAACATAATCAGAAACCTCTGAACCATGGAGCTAGTATTAGAGACGTCTCCGAGACGTCTCCAAGACGTCTCCCGACAATTTATTTAAAAAAAAATCCGTCTCCGAAATTCAGGAGACGTCTCGGAGACGTCTCTAATACTATTTATCCGTCGGGAGACAAGATTCCTATTCTGTCGCGGAAGACGTCTCCGCGAAGTGAGATAGCACCCTTAGCTCAAGCATCATAACTTAAAATGTATTTTCAATTATAATGCTTTACAAAAACAAAAGGTAACAACATCTATAACCTCCGACATGAAAATTAGGGTGGTATCTCACTTCGCGGAGACGTCTCCAGACAGAATAGAAATTTCGTCTCCGCGATGGATAAATAATATTAGAAACGTATCCGAGACGTCTCGGAGACGTCTCCTAAATCTCGGAGACGGATTTTTTTTCATAAATTGTGGCGGAGACGTCTCGGAGACGTCTCCGCGATATTGGAGACGTTTTTAAATACATTCTGTCGTCGCGAAAACAAAATTTTCTATTCTATCGCGGAGACGTCTCCGCAAAGTGAGATACCAGAGCCTCAAGTTTTTTTTTTCTTCTTGTTGTGTTGTTGTTTTTTTAAAAATAATTTATAGTACTTTACTGGAAAAGAAAAAAGTAAAAAATATGAAGAGAGTGACCATTACGTTCTTTTAATGCCAAGATTGTAAATAGGAGTAGACTTGGATATATAAAGAAAAATAGCAAAGAAAAGCCTCGTTGATAAGCTCAAGTATCAGAACTTATAACTTTGAATGTATTGTCGATTATTATGCTTTACAAAAAACAAAAGGTAACCATACCTATAATCTCAGACATGAAAATTCAATAACTTTGAACATATCTGTTTAATACGTTTTGTTAGAAATGCAATGAAATATTGATATTTTCCGAAAAAAAGTGCCTTAGTTTGTTTATCATTTGTTTCACTGTAATCAGAGCCTCGAGTTTGTTATTCTTGTTTTTTTTTATAATTTATATCACTTACTAGAGAACTTCAGAACTTCATAACTTTGATAGTATAATCAATTATAGTTTCTTTTTTTACAAGGACCAAAGGTAACCTTATCTATGAGCTCAAACATGAGGAATAAATAACTGTGAACATATGATTTTATTTCATTTTATTCGTCGAGTGTTCATGGTATAACACATAAAAGAAACACTGAAAGGATAGCCCATGAAAACAAAAAGACCTATTTACAATGGGGTCATATAAAATGGGAAAGAGAATAGGGACCCCCCCCCCCCCCCGACTTGTTTTTTCTTATTAAAAACGCACATATTAAAAGAGAGAAAGAAGAAAGAGGAAGGGAGAAAAAGGGAGAGGCGGAGAGAGAGAGAGAGAGAGAGAGAGGGGGGAGGGCAGATAGGAAAGTAAAAAGGTAAAGAGGGAGTGTGAATGAAGAAAAAAAGAAAGATAGAAAGAAAGAAAGACAGAGGAGAGAGAGAGGGAGGATGGCTTGCCCCCATAAAAAAATAAAAATATATTTTCAATATGATACCTGAAAATATATGTCCAATACGTTTTGTTAAAAGGGCAAAGACATATTGATTTTGCCAGACAGAAAAAAAATGGCGTAAATTTTGAAGATTGATTTTACACAAAAAAAAGAAAGAAAGAAAAAAAAAAGCTGTAATTTTTTACTTCTTCTCAGAAATGTATCACTTTATTTTGCAAGAATTCGTTATAGTCAAAAGGCGTAAGCCTAACATAAAGTGTTATACAACAGTTGTCAGTTAAAAGATATATTGTGTAGGTACAAAGTAGATAAAGAACCAAAATATGAATTAATGAAGGTTCTATAATTCTACAGTTAAAGTGAAGCCACAAACCTAAAAAAAAAATAAAAAAAAAAAAACTTTCATAACATTTGTCCCATTTCATGCATATAACAAGTGGAAAATGTAATATAAATGGGTCAAGCATTGTCATGTTTCATTACAATTAGTTTATGTGTCTTAAAGATGTTTAATTTGTCATGTGCATAGCTTTGATAAAGAAAACAAAATGTACAAAGTTCATGTGTTACAATTGCCCGCACGTCTGTTACAATTGCCCCTCCGTCCGGGGCAATTGTAACACTTCGACCTCTTGTTTTGAAATGGTAATGGCTTCAAAATGACTTGTTTTACTTAACCCAAACCTATTCATATGTCAAGCTAAGATATGCATATTTCATTTTATTTAGTTTTAAGCAAGTATTTAGCTTCAATAAAGCTGATAGGTCAAATTTGGAAAAAAACTGTTACAATTGCCCCAGGTCTCCCCTACTTTGTAAGCCAAGCTCAAAGGGGTTTTCTCGTTGTAGAAGAATTGCAATATATTCTTTGTGCTGCTTAGTTAGGCAAGCTCAATAGGGTTATCTAACTGTATCAACATGGCATTTTTTTTTTGTACTGCCTTGTTAGGCAAGCACAAAGGGGTTGTACTGAATGATCATGGCATGTTTTTTCTTTGTAGGCCTACTGCCTTGTTAGGCAAGTACAGGTGGGTTTATATTGTATGGTATTTGGCATGTTTTTTTCTTTGTACTGCTTTTTTTATGCAATCACAAAGCAGGGGCCGTGGAGCGTTTTTGAAAGTAGATGAGCTGAGCCGAAGGGGGGGGGGGGGGGCTGAAGAGACTAGAAATGACAAATGCATGGTCATTTCTGCAATTTTGTACACGTGTGCTGAGAACTGAAGTGGGGGCTGAACCCCCCCCCCCCAAGCACCCCGGCTCCACAGCCCCCTCGAAGGGGGTAATTTCACTGAATTGTGAACACATATCAATGAAACAAGTCATTTTTTGCTTCGTTTTGGTTCGTTGTAGGTACGTGGGTGCATGTGTTGCCAAAAGTGAGATATTGATTGTCAATTATGCAGTCATGGGTGCAGAGATGAAAAAACAAAATGATAACAATAATATGGAAATGAAAATAGTAATGATAATTGAAAAAGAAAATGACTACCAGCTCAATTACCCCCCACGCCCAGCCACGCCCGAAGTGAAATCTGAATTGTTTATTTGGCGTTTATTGTTAATGACACTACAATCAACTTGATCAAAGACACTATATACGCTGGATTATTATTATTATTTCCAAACATATTTTTAGAAATATATATTTTTTTCATCGAGTAATTCTTATCCGATTCAAATTTATGTTGACCCTTTCCATATATATTTAGTAATATCAGTAAACCTATTTATATGTATATATTCAACCATTTTTACACACAGAATTATGCACTTGCAATCGATCATAAATAAATTCGCCTAGAAATTTTGAACATGTTCAAAACTTTTGGGCGAATTATTTTCAAAAGAATTATTCAGGCCTAGTCAACAAAGGAATGTGGTTGAAAACAAAGAACTGACACTTCATGCCACATGCAGGACAAAAAGAATTCCTGTGATTTTCGACTCCATTCATTTCAGAGTTCGGCTACATCCAAAATACTCATTGTCGGAAAAACACATAACAAACGAAAATGCTCACATCAAAAGGCCTACCTTAACTTGAATCGAGGTGGATAAGGGCATTCTAACTGTATAACGAAAATCTCTAAATTCGCCCATGGTTGCGACCAAAGAGACAAGAAATACAAATGCAATGGGACCCATTCTTGTACCGTACGCAATTCCACTGGTGTGTGACCCAGAGATTAATGCAAATCTTGACTTTAATTGCTATAACTACTAAACAACTTTAAAAATATAACTGGATTTAAATGTTTATATCATGATGCTAATATATTTTGTTGTCTATCAATTTGTAAAATGTTTTTGATATTTACAATATGCACGTTCAAGGTCAGAGGTCAAAGAGTGGGTCACGTGTGTGACTTTCACAGAACGGCATGAATTTTTGAAAAAAACAAAGCAAAATTGAATACCAGCTCAAATTACGCACTACACGCCCAGCCACGCCCGAAGTGAGAAACTCTGAATTCTGGTTTTTTGCGTTTATTGTTAATCCATGACAATAACCCAATCCAACAAGAATCAAATAAGACTGTAGTGCTTGGAGACACTGCCCACACGCTATGAAGAAGGGCGCCTAAATTATATTTTGCACAGCCAGTCGGGACTGGCCAAGGCAATACACCTCCACGTGTCGTGCCTTGGCCTCTCACTCTTGTGGCTGTCAAACTCAAGAGGCAAGGAGGTACCTCAAACCAATGGACAGCGATTCAACAGCTTCTAGAGACAAAATTAGACCAAATTGTTGCTGAATATTTGATCAGCAACGCCAGACCAAGGCCAATTCGAACACGGCACGGCCAAACCAGGCTAGTAGCGCAAGGAACGCAATCCGATGCCTCAAAGGGGCACAACGTGCTCCTCCACCACCGGGTCGTTGCAGATAAACGAACGACGTAGCCCTCACCGCTTACCCTGTGGATGTACAGGTCTTTGAGTTTGCTGCCAGTTTGCCGGTGATTTACTGTGGCAAGAGGGTGAAGTTACCTTACACCGAGCGATCTTCGCCCTAAACGAGTCGCGCACGGGGCATTCGGAGGGAGGATTCAGTGCAGAGCTTCTTCAAGCTGCCCTCAAGAACAACGGAGATCTGCCGTTGACACAGAAACCATTTTCCAAAAGTCAAACTCATTGTCGTCTGTGTGTATCGACGACCTGTCCAGCGGACGTACGGCAGGATTAGATAGCATTTTCAGTGTCAATCTCGCACATATCCGCTATCTACAGGACGAGTACTCTAGTTTAACTGTACAGGGCACTTTTGACGCAACAACATCAAAGATTTTTCGTCAGTTATTATTATTATTATTATTATTTTCAAACATATTTTTAGAAATTATATTTTTTTCATCGAGTAATTCTTATCCGATTCAAATTTATGTTGACCCTTTCCATATATATTTTATTCAACCATTTTTACACACAGAATTATGCACTAGCAATCGATCATAAATAAATTCGCCTAGAAATTTTGAACACGTTTAAAACTTTTTGGCGAATTATTTTCAAAAGAATTATTCAGGCCTATCGAAAGGAATGTGGTTGAAACCAAGATCGATCACTTCATGCCCCAATGCAGGACAAAATGAATTCTTGTATTTCGACTCCATTCATGTCAGAAGTTCGCTACATTCCAAAATACTCATTGTCCGGAAAACACATCACAAAAGAAAATGCCTCACATCAAAAAGCCTACCTACTGAATCGAGGTGGTTAGGCATTCTATGTATACGAAATCTCTAAATTCGCCCTGTTCGCAAATGTTCGCAACTCAGTGAGATACCCCTTTAAGGGGGTATCTCACTGGTTGCGAACCCAGGCGAATTACAGAGTGTTATATATATATATAGAGAGGATCTACCAACGTTCTTTTGTGCTGCTTTGTTAGACAAGCATAAAGGGTTATCTCGTTGTATCAGAATGGCATGTTTTCTTTAGCGATGCTTTGTAAGCCAAGCTCAAAGGGGTTATCTCGTTGTATAAGAATCGCATATTTTCTTTTGTGCTGCTTAGTTAGGCAAGCTCATAGGGTTATCTAACTGTATCAACATGGCATGTTTTCTTTGACTGCCTTGTTAGGCAAGCACAAAGGGGTTGTACTGAATGATCATGGCATGTTTTCTTTTGTAGGCCTACTGCCTTGTTAGGCAAGTACAGGTTGGGTTATATTGTATGGTATTGGCATGTTTTCTTTTGTACTGCTTTTTTATGCAATCACAAAGCAGGGGCCGTGGAGCGTTTTTGAAAGTAGAGAGCTGAGCCGAAGGGGGGGGGGGGGGGCTGAAGAGACAAGAAATGACAAATGCATGGATTTTGCAATTTTGTACACGTGTGCTGAGAACTGAAGTGGGGCTGAAGCCCCCACCCCCCCCCCCCCCCCCCCCCAAGCACCCCGGCTCCACAGCCCCCTCGAAGGGGGTAATTTCACTGAATTGTGAACACATATCAATGAAACAAGTCATTTTTTGCTTCGTTTTGGTTCGTTAGGTACGTGGGTGCGTGTGTTGCCAAAAGTGAGATATTGATTGTCAATTATGCAGTAATGGGTGCAGAGATGAAAAACAAAATGATAACAATAATATGGAAATGATAATAGTAATGTATAATTGAAAAAGAAAATGAATACCAGCTCAATTACCCCAACGCCCAGCCACGCCCGAAGTGAAATCTGAATTGTTTATTGCGTTTATTTAATGACAATACCAATCAACATGATCAAAGACACTATATACGCTGGATTATTATTATTATTTTCAAAACATTATTTATTAAATTATATTTTTTTCGAGATAATTCTTATCCGATTCAAATTTATGTTGACCCTTTCCATATATATTTTATTCAACCATTTTACACACAGAATTATGCACTAGCAATCAATCATAAATAAATTCGCCTAGAAATTTTGAACATGTTCAAAACTTTTGTGCGAATTATTTTCAAAAGAATTATTCAGGCCTATCGAAAGGAATGTGGTTGAAACCAAGATCGATCACTTCATGCCCCAATGCAGGACAAAAAGAATTCCTGTATTTCGACTCCATTCATTTCAGAAGTTCGCTACATTCCAAAATACTCATTGTCCGGAAACACATCACAAAAGAAAATGCCTCACATCAAAAGCCTACCCTACTGAATCAGAGGTGGATTAGGCATTCTATGTATACGAAAATCTCTAAATTCGCCCTGTTCGCAAATGTTCGCAACTCAGTGAGATACCCCCTTTAACTTTGAGAACTTACTTTTTCCTATTCATCAAGAGCGCCCCTCTCTCTTGTTGTAAAGGGCAAAAATAAATACATCTCTGAAATATACAAGCAATGAACATTTGTATTCCCAGAAAATTTCAAACTTTATTGATCATCGCGCATAAGACCCATTATAATCTCACACAGTCATTGGTCAATAATTGGGAAATTAAACAAAAAATTGCCCAAATAGGGGCGAAAATTGGCGACTCAAATTATACATGTTCAAATGTATACATGTGAAACACCTATACAACACATAAAAAATCAGCCTAACAAAGGCTGTGCTAAAAATGGCTGCATTCTACCCTTTTGGTTGCTGAGGAAACTTCTCAAGAATTATTAGCGAAACCTATCTGAAAATAAAATATTAAATCAATCACTCAGCAAATTTTTTATTTTGTTTATGGGAAATTTGAGACCATTTTTTGGGGACATGCATTATCAGGTTTAGGCTTTACAATCTAATCTAGAGACTTCTCTATTCAAAAGGTGTCAGTTTCCCACGTCTTTTGTTCCAAAAGCCGATTTATCGGCTTTTCAATAGAATCCCGAAATCTTAATACCGCTTAAACACATTAAAAGTTAAAGCCGAATGTTTCCCGTGTTGGAACAGGAAGCCGCGGTAAAAACTGACACCTTTTGAATGGAGAAGACGATTAGGGGCAATACAATGAGAATAGTGTCAAAAACTATGTATCACTGTATAACAGCTTAAGTGCAATGCCATGAGAAACGCAAATCAACTATTCATCTCAATTTCAACAATTGTCTAACAATTACCATAAAGACGCATGTATTTTTAGAATTAAAGTTGTTCAATGCTACATGAATAAAGGTGGCATACAATAGACGTTTGTATTGGAGCTACAGTCTTGACAAATACACCTTTTGATAATAGTTGCTATTTGTCAATCGTTGATACAACCATTGACAATACATTGCACACATCAAAATAGATAACATCAAATGACCAACTTCAACCCTTAATTTAATATAAAACCCTATTGTAACCCGAACCCTACATCTTAGACTTCCCCATTACTTTTGTACATATTTCACTTAAATTGTCTTTTTCATCAATTCTGTCAGTAGATCTGGTATTCTTTTTGTCGGAGGACATGTAATATAGGTTTTTACAAAATATGATTATGGACAAAGAATCTGTACTACAATCAGAAAGAGGAAAAAACAATATTTTTGGTATTTCTCTGTCCACTAAATAGGAGAGTTGTTCATGTATGACATCACACATCTTGGGCCTGTTGTCAGTGTGAGGATCTCCATAGCAGTAGTGATCACAACATTCAAATGCTCATAACTTTCTTATTATTTATTCAATTTTCTCAAACTTTCATTAATCGGTTTCTTTGATTTGTCTGTTTTATACAATTCAATTGAATCCCATGGTTTCCTTCTCCTTTAAGGGTGGACTATAATGAGATTCATCATAAGTAAAATCAATAAAATGGATGAATAAAAATAAAATTGAATGTAGCAACACTCGATACATAATTAAAAAGTAAATAGTACAATAATAACTACAGTACACATACTGCAACACAAACTGCAACATAATAATAATAGTCTATTAGTACACACACTGGCAAATCACACATTCAACTTATACAAGACTGGCACTTCAAACATGGCAGACGAGCATTAGATGATTTACTGAAAGGCCCTTCCTTGTAGTGGTGGATCCAGGCAGGGGTGCAGGGGATGTGTGCCTCCTCCATAATTTGAAAAAAAAAATCATTGACTGTACATATGTTAACGTCAGATAATTTTCGGCTTCACCCCCTATTTTTTCAAATTTTTGGGATGCGCTACCCCTTATTTCAAAATCCTTGATCCGCCACTGCCTTGCTCCACATAATGTATGAGCCACTTTCCATGATTATATGCCTGAGGTACTAATCCCATGCTTATTCTTCCATTGATTTAAACGGAGGGGGATTCCTCCATCCATCCAGCCAACTTGCACAAGAACATTTAAAAGCTGAAAATCAGTATTTTGGTGAGGAAATCAGTATTTTCACAAAAATACCATAGGACAACACATAAAACTGAAACCTATATTCTGCATGAAACCATCATTATTATTCTTATTTTTTCAGTACTACTTGGCAGCTCTGATGGTCGTTCAGTACAGCGCCATATATTGACAGAGCCTGGCATAGTTTATTTCAATTTGTATCATCATGGTGCATTCCCTATTGCACTGTGCTTGCCTAACATAGCAATGCAAGCAAAGTATAAAAGATCATTTGAAAAGTCAATACCTCGAGAAATGGAGTTGGTCAGACTCCCTCTTTATATGGCACTGTACCAAAACGCCATGAATTGCCATCTAAATCACCAATATAAGATTGCACCAGAAGCTGCAGAATATTTACAGTTTTTTGTTTCAAATTGATCATGCCAAAACTATGATGGATCATAATGTTTAGATTGATATTCAATTTGAATAATTATTGTCTGCTTTTCCCACAGGAATCAGGAATAAGACACAAAAAGTGTCCAATAAAGAGAAGTAATCTTTGGCATAAATGTGCATAATAATATATGCATGCAATATTTCATTCCACTGCAAGTAAATAACAAAACAGTTGAATATGAAGGAAGATTAACGTTGCCATACAAACTAACAACTGAGTCATACTGTGGAAACTTGTTATAACAAGATCTGATATAGCGAGGGTTCTGATATAAGAAGATCGTTTTGCTGGTCCTATTTTTTTTTTTAACCCTGATATTACGAGTTTTCTGATATAACAAGGTAACTTCTATGGTCCTGAGGACCTCGTTATAACAAGTCTCCATTGTACTAGCATCCCATACCTAATGTAATATTTTGCTCAGTTCAGTGTTGGTCTGGTGTACTAGCATCCCATACCTAATGTAATATTTTGCTCAGTTCAGTGTTGGTCTGGTGTACTAGCATCCCATACCTAATGTAATATTTTGCTCAGTTCAGTGTTGGTCTGGCATCAGTTTCACTGAAGTGACTCGGCTATAATACATAAACTAATAATCTCATCATACATGTAAATGTACATTTGATTTAATCATAACCACAACTTTTAAAAAAAATGTAATACTGTTACGGACTGGGCATAAAATCATTACAAAGCAAACTAAATTTGATACAAGTTACCTAATATACCTGTTTCTACATGAATGAACAGTCTACTCCTATTATAAAAAGCAAATAATAATAATAATAATCTGAAATTTAGTTTCTATGTATATACTCAACTGTGCATGACAAAGTGAAAGAGGGATGAACAATACAAAATATTGTTGCATTGTCAACGAGATGATACTATCGGCCCTAATTTCAAGTATGAGCACAAGTGCCCACTTGTTCATTCTTAAAAAAATTTCAGTATCATAAGTGACTTGCCAAACTTGCAAATACAAAACCCCCACTAAAATAACTACTGATAAAGTACTCCCTTTTGAGAATTAACTACATCATACTGTATATGCCATATTCTGTGCACCTAAATTTTGCGGTTTGATAAATTTGCGACCAGGAAATTCGTAGTTCAACAAAAATCACATCAAAGCAAATGTCATGCATGGGATGTCTGAGACATTTGCTATCATATATGCTATGATATTTGCATGATGTTAAATTTAAGACCCTTAAAATATTTACAAAATCAAAAATAAATATCCAGGCAGAATATATGGCTTACACAGTATAAGATTGGCAAATAAACAACCTCTTTAAAGGTAACTGCAGCAACACTGTATCTGATTGGCTCTTGATTGCAACATTTCCCTTAACTCTTGAGTATTGACCAATCACAGATGATGTCTCTTTATTTCAAATGCTCCTTTTGCCTGCGGCGGGACATGATAGAGAAGGCAATTATGTTGAAACACTGCCTCTTACTGGCTGTTGATCTTCAGTTGGTTGCATCATCTCCCTTATTGACCAATCACAGATGTTGTTATTTCACATGGTTCTTTTGCCTGGGGCGGGATGTGATGGTGAAGGCATAGATGTTGAAATGATCACACAGCTGATTAACCTAGATATGGGGGGAAAAGTTGATTATCAAAGTTATTAGCAAAGTAAAAAGAGAAGAAACAAACAACTTTCATTATATTTTGTAAAGTGACAAGAGTATATTTCCTGATTTGTATTGTTTCTCCTAGTTTCAATTTCGAACATGTGTCTATGTGTTCAATATAGCGAGACTTCATTATAATGATGTACATGCAGCATCTTACAGAAATTGATTGTTACATTAAGGCCCATTGATAGTATACATACCACTGTAACTAAGTAATGTAAGTGTAGGAGTAGAGTTACAGCGAACACAGTATGCAGCATTTGAACCTCGTATTCTCCCAAACCCAAGACACAGGACGCAACTGCTACTATCACATCCAACAGCAATAGAAAGTTGAATGCAGACGCTAGAGTATCAGACATCTGACTGATAATCAACCGCACCTAGAAAAGAAAAGGGTACAGTAATAATTATACACATAAGAATGATCTTTAAATCTGATTGGCCAATATGAAGTTGAAAGCACATGCTAGAGTATCAGACATTTGACTGATTATTAAACGCACCTAGAAAAATTAATAATAATAATGTTAATAATAAATATTTATATAGCCCTTATTCCACAACGAGATACAAAGCGCTAACTAACATCAAAAATTAACAATTAACAGAGTACAAAATATTTAACAATACAAGAAAAGACAAGATAGAGACGTATTAATAACTATACACCATATGAGACATCTGACTAATGATTGACAGCACCTAGACAAGACAGAGACATAGTAATAACTATACATCACCTCAGAATGATTTTCACATCTGATTGGCCAAACATATGTCACATGACTGAAACAGATTGATTTATAGCACCTAAACTATCCCCCCCCCCCCCTATGTATTTTTCTTTTTTTAAGAACCTGGGCAGACTAGGGTTAATACATCATGAGGTACTGTATACGCTGAATCTTTCACAATAGTTTTATTTTTGCAAATTTTGGGACTTTCTGAACTTCCTGATATTTCTGTACAAAGTGAATGCAAATACAATCCGCAAAAGTATAGGCCTACTCTCGTGAATTCCCCATTTTGAAGCAAAAATGAGAAAAATTGTGTACGCGAAAAAAAAAAAAAAAAAAAAAAAAAAAAAAAAAAAAAATCCAAATTTTATTGTCCGAATCGGATATTCTTTTTGCCCTTTTCCCGTGGGCTTGGCAGCCGCTGAGCAGCGCCAGATGGACGTTGCTCTATACAACATATAAAGTAATTTACCGTGACGACTTACTGTTATATTAGAGAAGACAACGGAGAGTGCGAGTAGGAATATTCTGGTGTGATGTTCTAAGATGAGGTTTGCCTGACATAGCAACAACTCATGTATGCAAACTGGATTTCATGTATTGTAGGTAATTCTTTTATTACAGGTTAATTGAATACCTTGTTACTATGTTGCCAGGAAAAAGTATGCATAAAATTTGAATAGGTTAGTGAACAGGGGGGTGTTTCACAATGAGTTAAGTAGACTTAAAAATCGCACTTAAATCGTTAGTTTCGTGCATTATATTACGCATCACCTCATATGATTAACCATGCTCAGAGGATGCGAGCCAATATGAAATCTATCAATTAAATTGTACGTTATAAAACAAGAAGCCCGTATAACTTAAGTGCGACTTTAAGTCTACTTAACTCTTTGTGAAAACCCCCCTGGTCTATTTACCATGATGACTTACTGTAATATTTGAGAATACAACTGAGAGAGCAAGTAGGAATACTCTGGTATGATGTTCTAAGAAGAGGTTTGCTTGACATAGCAGCAACTAATTACTCGTCAATTTACTATGATGACTTACTGTAATATTTGAGAATACAGGGAGAGTGCAAGTAGGAATATACTTGTGTTATGTTCTAAGACGAAGTTTGCCGGACATAGCAACAACTAATTACTGGTCTATTTACCCTGATGACTTACTGTAATATTTGAGAATACAGGGAGAGTGCAAGTAGGAATATACTTGTGTTATGTTCTAAGATGAAGTTTGCCGGACATAGCAACAACTAATTACTGGTCTATTTACCCTGATAACTTACTGTAATATTTGAGAATACAACAGAGAGAGCAAGAAGAAATATTCTGGTATGATGTTCTATGATGTTTGTAGGTGAGTAGTATGCCCAAGCAGTGAAGACTCCAAAGAGGATTAACATCGGGAGAAGAGGGGAAGCAGCCTCACTGAATGAACGACCCTTTCCTGATCCTGCTTTATAGGACCTAGGAAGAATGAAATATGAGCTTTATTGTACATGTATGTTACTCTCAGAAGATTTTACGATATAGAGAGTACAGAAAAGAATTAGATGTATTCTTTCTTGATCGAGTCCTGAAAAGGACTGTGCACCAGATAGGAAGGCCTGTCCGTAACTACTGCTGTCCATTACTACTTCTACAAGCCTTCCTCACCTATCACCTTCACATCTGGTTCACAATCAAGAAAGCATACTTCTAATTCTATTCTCTACTCTCTATCTCGCCAATCAATTTTCTACTTTCTGTAACTCTCCATTTAATCTTCTACTCTATCCTAACTACTACTGTCCATTACTACTTCTACAAGCCTTCCTCACCTATCACCTTCACATCTGGTTCACAATCAAGAAAGCATACTTCTAATTCTATTCTCTACTCTCTATCTCGCCTATCAATTTTCTACTTTCTGTAACTCTCCATTTAATCTTCTATTCTATCAAACGTTCCTTTTCAGGACTAACCGCAAACCTCATCATAGTATTTGAATCCCCCATGCAAGCCTCTACCTACAAAGCAAATCTTGTATGCGTACTCATTATATTGGGAGTTGATTGTATGGTTACAGCCCAATAGTAAGAATGTCCAATAATGGGTCATGATGACCATAGAAAACCAGGTCACAATATCCTAGGATCGCAGTTTGCTCTATACCCTAACACTAACCCTAAGACACTGGGTCATGATGAACTATCAACCCCACGGACTATAGGAATGTCCCCAATTATGAAAAGAAAGAAGATAATGCGAGGAGACTCTATGAGAAGGATAATCATACCTGTATACATTGTAGAAACTTTGAGGCAATGAGAACACTACTGCACCAGCTGGGGATAAAAAAAAGATAAAATAATACTGATATTAAACAACTCTACAATTACAGCGATTTTTGAGATTTAAAGATAATCTTGAGTAGTTATGGCGGAAAAATTCAAACCAAAAGCAGCTTCCATACCAAAATCCCAAGCATAGTGAATAAACACTACACACCAAAGGAATTTGCATAAAAGGGCGTAAATTGCTGAGAAAAAAGCAAAATAAGATAAATTGATGACATCCAACCATCAGAACATGTGCATGCTTCGAACAGCCACGTGGGAAGTCTATGGGTTAATCAAGTGCCCACGATATGCACAGGATCTGTGTGATACATTGCGCCTCAACAGGTGGCGAGATAGCGGCCTACTCCTAGTCTCAATTTAACTCACTCTTCAGACAATTTCTTGAAATTTCATGTGAAACTATTGATGGAACAGAAACATATTTGGTGGAGGTACAAATGCACATGTGTATATATACATGTATATACATGTATGTTCAAGGAATATGATTACAAAATTTAACAGATTCTTTTCCAATTATTTTTGCTACAACATCTCAAATTGAGCTTTACCCCTACGCACTCTGATGCTGTAATCTTACTCCTCAGAAATACCTGAAACAATGATGTACTAATATTCTCGATTGTCAAGACAAGTTTTAAGTTGACTTGATGTAGTGCTAGTGAATGAGCAGTTGATTTCATGGAGAAATTAACATTTATATAAAGGAATTCAATATTCTTGGGAAAAACAATCGAGATTCCATCAAGGGGAATGTGCGTAACAGTTGACAGTTGATGGTCAAGACCCCATTACGTCAACTCCTCGTTTGCAAGCCTACCTGAGTTTCAGAGCCGAATTCAGGTCCTATACCCCCCTATCAAAAAACCTTGTTTGAAGCTCCAATATATTCATTTCCAAGCACTATCGACCCTGCATATAGCGAGGTAATCCCTGTTATCTAACTTTTCAACTCTGCTGGCTAGCCTGAGCATTGAGCCAGGGTTAATGATAAACAACAGCTGTGATATTACGTAAGAGCAGCTCTGCCTGTTGTCGGCCCATGGGAATGAAATGATTGTATTTGATATTTTTTCAAGTTTTCAAAGGCATATTATATTTAGAAATCAAATTTTAATTCGTTTTTAATTTCGAACGAAGAAAATCCACCTCGGAATAAGGAAAGTACAAGAATAAAACACTAATAAAAATGTATCGATACAGACATCTTGATCGTTTAATGTAAACAATATTGACCCCCAGCTGTGACCTTGGGTGACCACTGTTTGGACCGAGGTCAAGGAACAGATGTTTTTTAGATAGATATCTTGGTTGAGGTGTTTGTCACACCAAGGTCTCCTCTCACGTCCCTGGTCACACTTGGAAAAGAGAACTAATAGAGTTGCAAGTAGGGGTATATTGTCCTTAAACGGACTGGTTCGTCATGCCATAGGAACCAGCAACCACTACCCCAAATATGCATTTTAGGCATTTTTAGGATGCAATAGGTTTATAAGGTCAAAGCATAACAAAGCAAAGCAAAAGTTAAATGTGTAAGAATTCAGCACTACCTTAAGCAGAGTTTAGACCCAATGGCCCATATTCTCAAAGGTCGCCTAACTTTAAGCCTATATTAAATCTGTGGTTTAACTATGGCTTGCTAAAAGGGAATCAATCTGTTTATGTTGCATGTTTCTATCACCTTCACTGAATTCTGGAATCGTGTTTTGTAAGGGAAACTTTGGTACTTGTCATTCCCAAGCAGTTTTAATATTTTCACTACCAAAATTTATGATGGAATTGTAAAAAAATCTACTTTTTTTTATTGATTCCCTTTAGCAAGTCATAGTTAAACCACAGATTTAAGCTGGGCTTTAAGTTAGGTGGCTTTTGAGAATATGGACCACTCAAGTCAAGCAGTGATTACCACTGAATCTCTACCACTACATGTACATAGAATGGACGTCAAGGTTAAGCACATGAAGCCAGTGGCCATGTAATGTCCACCATGTTGCTCCACCTAAGATTCAGACTCCACAAAAGGCATCTTTACTGCACTTTGGAGCTGATAATTTTCTTTTTTCGACAGCTTTTACAAATACGTCAATATTTTTGTGGATGAATGCATGCCGCTAGATGGCTTACACAAAAAAAAAAAACATTTAATTGAGTAGGACAGCAAATTATGATGCCGATGAAATCTAAGAGTTATGCACGGTGTTCCACTAACATATTGGGGGAACAAAGATGGTGGCTGTGGCCTCACGCCAATCAGGGTGCAGCAATGAGCCTTCTAGTCCATTCCATTGTAGAGTTCAGTGGTTACTTATTTACATTGTAGGAATCCAAGTACCATCACCCACAACTTAAAAATAAATTTCAAAGGCACACACCTGTTTGCAATCTATATTACTATACTACAATATTCAATAATTTAGTTTCATGCCATCCCGCCCCCAAAAAAAAAAAAAATGAAAAATTAGTCCATAGTTTGAAATAGGTGGATTCATCTCTAGGAACAAATTGGCTTATTCTGACACATTTTTTTTTATTTTTTTTTTTTATTTGTTGGTCCGGAAGATTCAATTGCAATATATATTTGAGAAAGGAAAAAGCAGATGATTCAATATGGCTTCCAGTCGCAATGAAAGTATTGTTTGCTTGAACAGGATACAAGTCAAACAGTCATGATAATCATCCTGTCCTTTGTAATTCATTATTTCTTCTGCAAAATAAAAAAAAAATGCTTCGTACATGCTTCTCAGAAACATTTAAGGCCGTGTGTCATGAATTGGGTGCAAAATGCGTTACATGTCCAAACATTTGTAGAAATGTACATTGTCACAAACAAACATCTCTAGTTTATTAATGGTAAGTCAAACATGTATAAAAGTATACATCTATTGAAAGCCGAGATAGTAAGGAAGATGATTAACATATTCTTTTGCCTGTGCAGGGTGTGTCATTAAAGTTATACATGTACAGGGTGTTATAAGAAAAATGGTTTTAAAAATTTCTCAATTTCAATGGTAACTAATTTCTTATTGTTTACATTAAACAAAATAAATCCACCTAGACTGTGTTAATAACACCCTATGCTTCTAACAAATGTAAACTTGTAATATAAAATTATTCTTTCCAACCGCGCTACAGAGTGTACAAAAAAGAAGGAAAAAAGTTTTGAAATGGCAGAAATCATGTATTTTACATTTGAATGAATTACAACTTCAACAATGTTTATTGCAAGAAATATGTTTCTACCAAATTGTGTATCTACGTACATGCAAAGAAAATGGGTGAAAAAACACAATTATTTTTATAGAAGAATAAGAAAGTAACAAAAATGGAAATTCCATTTAACACATGCCTCCACCGTAGGATCTTCCCCTCCCTACCTAACCACAAGCAAATAATCTTGGTATTAAAACTATGAGCACGACAAAGCTGAAAATTTACAGACATGTACATGTAGCCTGATAAATTATCTACAATTTGAGACATTGTACAGCTCACGACTATACTTTGTTATCATGCTATGTGAAAAAATATGGAAAATGTTCCTCCAAAATGTAACGCCTCCACCCTTTTACTATACCCGAATATGTGACACATGACCTTATTCATTTCACACCCAAAGAACGCTCATTATTTTCCCTGCGCGTAGAACACTCTCAATGAACTTCTTGAAAAGATATCCCAAGTAAAGCAAAAATAAAGAACATTGTAGTCTTGCTTATTAATAACTATAAAAAGTTATAATAGGAATGAATTTGAATAATGCAACTGCAAATTTGTATAGCGCATTTGGGATATCGATATTAAGTATTGTTACATAGTGAAATTATCTTCCTTCTCAATGAGAGCTTGATTTAAAAAAAAAAAATAAACAAAATGTTTTATTTGCTGTGGGTAGCCATTTAAGTTTGACAACTGGGGCCTGTTTCTTGAAACCGTCATACATGTAATTCTTTGTTTGTGGACAACCCATATAGTCGAGTGTTGTAGAATTAACAATGGGATGTCCATGACCTTAGTCTTATGACGGTTTCGAGAAAAAGGCAACTGCTTTCCAAGCGAGTCCTGGAATAACATCGCATGTTACTAAATATCCTTTTCCATTCTAGAATATAAGCACCTGGGTAGAAGGCAGAGGGTCTCATTTTTTAAGTCTTTGGTATGACTCGGCCGGGGATTGAACCCATGACCTCCCATTTATGAGGGGGAGGATATAACCAATTTAAGTGTAAAGGATATGGAATAGCGCTTAATATCGGTATAATGGAAAACAAAAAGTTAAAAGTACATATTTATCAAATGACAAGTTTGTGAATACAGTCTACTCTGTGCTGTAAAAAAGATTCTCCGGGCTCTGCCAATTACTAAGACTGAACTCTGTGCAAGTTACAAATTTGACCCAGTGAACCATAAAATAAGCTAGAATCTTTTAATCAAGCTCTCATTGAGAAGGAAGATAATTTTTTAATCAAGCTCTCATTGAGAAGGAAGATAATTTGTTAATCCAGCTCTCATTGAGAAGGAAGATAATTTTTTAATCCAGCTCTCATTGAGAAGGAAGATAATTTTTTAATCCAGCTCTCATTGAGAAGGAAGATAATTTTTGAATCAAGCTCTCATTGAGAAGGAAGATAATTTTTTAATCAAGCTCTCATTGAGAAGGAAGATAATTTGTTAATCTAGCTCTCATTGAGAAGGAAGATAATTTTTGAAACAAGCTCTCATTGAGAAGGAAGATAATTTTTTAATCAAGCTCTCATTGAGAAGGAAGATAATATTTTAATCCAGCTCTCATTGAGAAGGAAGATAATTTTTGAAACAAGCTCTCATTGAGAAGGAAGATAATTTTTTAATCAAGCTCTCATTGAGAAGGAAGATAATTTGTTTAACCTGGAAGCTAGCCTAACCACCATAAAAGAAAAAAAAAGAACAATCCTTACCGCTGGAAACGAAAAAAAAGAAATAGAACCATGTGTTCTCATCTGTTCGTATCAAAATGACAAAATTATGACTAAAGGCAAAACTTAATATGAGACATTAATGGAAAGTTAAAGATAACTTGTTGAGACTTGATGTGATAAATTTTATTTTGATGTTTGTGCTTGAAGGATTAAAAGACAGCAAGCAATTTAAAGGTGTGCAAAATATGATGTTACTCCAACTAAATACTATGATTAACCAAACCATAACAAGGTATGATCTTATTTTACACTGCGGCTTATGGAGGTTAAAGCACCTATTATTTCAGGTCATGTAATATTTTTTTCACTTGCAATGTCTTAAGAGGAGACATATACTTCAGTTTATTGTTTGTTTGTTTGTTTGTTTGTTTTTTTTTTTGGGGGGGGGGAGGGTTTAGGGAGGGGGTATATTGTGCCTGCTTAGATCTGTTTTGAATGATAAATATGAATTCTTTTATTCTCCAATTTCCCACCAAGCTATTCGTAAAGTTACACCGTACTTTAGGAACGACTGGTGATTCGTACTTGTGATAGATGATTAAGAATGTGATCAGTACACATTAGCACCCAAGAACAGGTTCCAGTGGTTTGTAAAGTCATGCTTAACTTTACGAATGACTTGGTAAAACATCCCCTGAAACCAGAGGCGTCGGAAGGCTCTGAGGAGACAAAGGATTGGAGGGGCAAGACATTGTTAAAACACAATCGCATGCCCCTCCAATCCTTTGTCTCCGGAGAGCCTTCCAATGCCTCTGCCTGAAACTTTCCTCTTTCCATTGAGAGAATGTTGTCTGAGAAGAGGGATAATAATAATAATAATAATAATATGCTGCTTTGTTGGTTAATATCCAGTTGGTCTAACAGCAGTTGGTCTAATTCTGTTTGTCTAATACTATATGTGCTAACCCTATTTGGTCTACTAATAATTTGGTCTACTTTCCCCTTGGTCTAATACAAACTTGGTATAATTCTCATAACTTAGGACTAATGACCACTTGGTCTAATTGCATTTTGGTCTAATGCCCAACTGAATAATTGGTCTATTACCAGTTTGCTACTGAAATTGACCAAGTGGTGATAGACCAAGTGGAAACTAGACAAACTGGACATTAGACGTAATGGGAATCAGACATAATGGTAAATAGACAAATTGGTAATTAGTCCAAAAGGTAATTTGACGAACTGGTGATAGATGAAATGGAATTAGACCATGTGGGATGAGACCAATTGGAAATTAGTGAAAGTGGGTTTAGACCAAGTGGCAATTTATGGCTCAATTGTTTGTATACAATGTAGTTAGCATGATAAATCTACATTTTCTACTGCAGCCCTAATACTAAAAGCTTTCCGTTCACATATAGATCATGTTCTGAGCGAAAGGCTGATACTTACCGGACACCATTCCAAGGAAGAAGTAGTTGAATTTAAACCCATATGGAAGCGTCACTTTCCAGACTTCATATCCAAATATACCAGTCAATAAGTACACTATAACGATGGCCTGATATGGATAAGAAAAATTATACACAAGTCAATAAGTACACTATAACGATGGCCTGATATGGATTTAAAAAAAAAAAAATTATACACAAGTCAATAAGTACACTACAATGATGGCCTAATATGGATAAAAAAAATTATACACAAGTCAATAAGTACACTATAACGATGGCCTAATATGGATGAAAAAAAAAATTATACACAAGTCAATAAGTACACTACAATGATGGCCTTATATGGGTAAGAAAAATTATACACAAGTCAATAAGTACACTATAACGAGCCAATATGGATAAAAAAAAAAAAAATAACACAAGTCAATAAGTACCACTACAATGATGCCTTATGGAGGGTAAGAAAAAATTATACACAAGTCAATAAGTACACTACAATGATGGCCTGATATGGATTTAAAAAAAAATTATACACAAGTCAATAAGTACACTACAATGATGGCCTAATATGGATTTAAAAAAAATTATACACAAGTCAATAAGTACACTATAATGATGGCCTGATATGGATTAAAAAAAAATTATACACAAGTCAATAAGTACACTACAATGATGAACTTATATGGATAAGAAAAATTATACACAAGTCAATAAGTACACTATAACGATGGCCTGATATGGATAAGAAAAATTATACACAAGTCAATAAGTAAACTATAACGATGGCCTAATATGAATTTTAAAAAACATATACCCTAGTCAACAATAGATGTTCATTATTTTAGGTACTGAAACTATTAAAAACCGGTTGGCAATGATAAATGCAAAACTTTTCCTAACCATTAAAGAACGATTCCAGAACCCAGTAAACATGTAAGGAATGCAAGAACGTAGACAAACTGTGTCACATTTGGCTGCCCGTGGTTAAACCACAGATTTAAGCTATGCCTTCACTTTGTGAATATGGGCCAATGTCCGTAAAACACATGTCATGGAAGAAGTGTAATTACCAATTGACTGAAGTCATAACTCCATGGCAGAAAGAGAATCCCAGTCAGATATTTCTCCCAATGAGAGATAAAGAATGAACCGGTAATGTGTAACTGAACTGCGAAGAAGAGCCAGCTAGATCCACCATAATCATCCAAGCCGTTAGCAAAGATAGAGAACAAACCAATAGGCATCAGACAACAGAGGATACTATCACTCCCATGGTCAAACAGCTCCCCCAGTGGCGTACTTGAGCCAGTCCGTCTTGCTTGTTTCCCATCGGTCCCGTCTAGTGATCAAGGTTCCAAGGCATAAAAAAATAAAAAATAAAATAAAAATAAATAAAAAATTAATTGAATAGTCAATTGATGCAGTGGGTCTTTTTTTACAAAATATATTTCAAAACGCACAAATCAATCATTATTTCATCATTAATAGGACCCACAGCCCCCTCCATTGAAGTTTAACAGTTCCAATCAATTATGTACATGTACACCTTATAAAAATAAAATCATCTTCAAAGAAGAACTCAAAAACACTCCTTTTCTCTTTGTAACAAAAGATTGAGGATTAACCCTATTCAGACTGGGGGGGGGGGTCAAGTTGACCCCCCTGTACAAAATCCGCGACTGCCGCGCAACCGCTGCGAATCGCAAACCGGCGCTTTAGGACTTTTTTCTTTCAAGTGTCCCGCAACTTTCGACACCAAGTTTGAAAAAATCGGACACTCCGTTGTCGCATTACGCAACATTATGTAATCGCATGTCAGGCCAAAATTGAACGAAAATCGTCATTTTGCATGCATTTGTGTACAAAATACTGCTTTTTTCTAAATTGCTTTATAACACTGATAATTGTGTCTTCTGAGCCTTTAAATTAATTAAATTTGTCTTTATATTGATCAAAATACATTTCTCAAGCATAAAAAATTACAAAAACAAAGAAATACATAAGAAATAAAAACAATAGAATACATAAGAAATTCATAAAACAATAGAATACAAAAGAATTAATTTGAAATTTCTGAATTTGTCAATTCAATAGGCTACTCAGCAACTTTAAGAAAAAAAATTGGGCTTCATAACTATATTTATTAATGAAATATTAACGATTTCAATATAAAAGCATCTAATTTGCATACGTGAGTATGCATAAATTAGCATAAATTAAATATGTGAAATTTTTTTTCAAAAAAAACATATCAGCGACACCCTTTACATATGCCGCGACATTCGTGCAAAATTTCATGGCAATCGGACCATCCGCAGCCGAGATCTCAGGGGGGGTCAAATTGACCCCCCCCCCCCCCCCCCCCCCAGTCAAAATCTCCTCTTGAAAAGGCCAGTCTGAATACATGTAGGGTTAAAGTATCACGCCTCATTTGTCTCTGACAATGATTCAGCTATCATCGAAAGTTCAGGCTCTTTTCGACTTAATCTTAAAAGTGAATTGTATTAAAATTAAGTATTGTCTAAACATGCAATTCAGCACATCATTATTATCATTACAGTAACATACCTAATGTCTATGAAGTGCATGTCTAAACATGTACTTCAATACATTTTAACAAAATGGAAAAGTATGATTATTATTTTTAGAGTAACCTACCCAATGTATGACCTAGAAACTGACAGATGGCAGCCACAAACCAGACCCAGTTAGGAATGGATGGATATTCAGTCTTAGTCCTATTACTGCTCAAGAAGTCCCAGTCGTAGTACGCCAAGATTAGGAACAGGGCCAGGTTAAACAAGAACCCAACAAACGTCAGCAGGTTTGGAGCCAACCACATGGGATAGAACTTAGAAACATATGATAGAAGTATACATGTACAGGGTTAATATTATAATACATGTATGTGACCGACTAATACGGGCTTCGTCCTATTACTGCTGAAGAAGTCCCAGTCGTAGTAGGCCAAGATTAGAAACAGGGCCAACAAATGTCAACACATTTGGAGCAACCCAAATTGGATAAAACTGATGAAAATATACAGCGGGTAATATTTCATGTATACATGACCGACTGATACAGGGGTAATATTATACGTGACTGACTCGGGTTAAGTCCTGTTATGGCTGAAGAAGTTCCAGTCACAGTAGGCTAGCATTAGGACGAGAACAAGGTAAACACCAACAGGAACAAAAAAAAAATCAATAAAAATATAAGAAAACATTACTATGAACTCCACATACTCAATTGCCCTTCATGCAAGTATATTATGAAATAACAGAGCAGGAAAATTTAGTACATGTACATGAAATCGTCGGCTTGGAGCCAAAAGGGCGCTATTGCAGATCAAGGATGTTCCGTTTGGAGCCAGAAGGGCGTTATTACCATTGACTTTGTACAGTAATAGCGCCCTTATGGCTCCCAACAGAACATCTATAAGATGCAACAACGCCCTTATGGCTCCCAACAGACAAAATTGTACTTGAAAGAGGATTCCATATTTTCATATTCTTGGACCTTGAATAAGCATGAAAATGAATATTTACCTTAACTATAAACCGACCAGTCCCCGTCGCGAAGCGACAGGAACTGACGAGTCAGTAGACATGTGTGGTGAAGGTTTGAAAATATCTATACATGACCACAAATTTCGTGGTAAAAAATACCTTATTTGAATTCATACTTATATCAAATCAAATTTTTGAAGCTTTTTCCTCGAATTTGTGAAATCTGCAAATGTTTCACATGAAGTAATCAACTAAAATGAAGAAAAATACAGGAAAATCAAGTCCATCCACATACTTTTATCTCCGTGCCTGCGCTGTTCAATTAGGTCTTCGCACAGAATTATGAATTGAATGACGTCATAGAAAAATGGCAGCGATGGCACCAACAGTTTGAGAAGAGACAACTGAAGGCTAACGAAAAATTCATTTTGGTAAGTCAAAAGCTCTTATATAATTCAGATTCATGACGGGCCATGTCCTGAAATATTATAGACGGGGTGGAGTTACATTTTAACATTAGATTCAAATCATATTGACCAGTATAATTACTGGAGCGCTGGTTGTTTCACTGTAAATAGGGGCTGTGTATAGTTACCTTAACAACAGCATTCCAAAATGGGTGCATAAGATACACAGCTACAGGGGACGTATCCAGACTGCTATACTGTAACAACAAAAACAAAAAGAGCAAATTTATAGATTTGAATAACAAAGGAAACTGACCTGGGGCCTGTTATACAAAGGTCTGCAATGTCTGCGCACCTAAAATTTGATCTCGATTTTTTTTACAAAGTAAAATATTATTTTGAGAATCATCAATGATATTCTGTTTTTCATATTCTAATGATCAATGAAACAAAAAAAAATACAAGAACAATGTTTTTTACGATTTTCAGACGGGCTTGTTATTTTGTGTAGCAAAACTGAATAGTGCCCATGTCTGCGCACTCACTCATTTTGCACGCAATTCAAGCGCAGTGCAGTTTCAGACTTTTCTTTTTTGACAATGATTGAAATTTTCAGGGTAGCAAATGAAACTTGTTGAAACTCATTTTTAATCAATTATTTTCTTATTTTTTGGTTTCAAAATGGATTGTTGGGGTTAAGATTGAAAATTTGTGTCAGTTTAATGTTTTGTTCTGTGAAAATCGCGTATTTACGTGAGTGCGCAGACATAGGCACTGCTGAGACTTGGGTCGTCTATAACTTATTTTTGACTTAAGACTCAAGAGTCAAGTCTCAACATTTAAAAAAAAAAAAAAAAAACAGTCCAGACCCTCCATTTAACATATTTCATGTCTTGGTAGTCTACCTTCAACTACAACATACATGTATGTATCATCACCAGATTTAATTGGTACATAAATATAAATAAAAATAGGGAATATGAAAGGCATTTCTGGACGACTTAACTGTTAAGACCTACGGTTTTCATTCAGACTTCACGTCTTCACTTTTTATAGACAGCCCCGTTGCCGAAGGCGACGGGCTGTAGAAGGAATGGAAATTAAACGTTGTGGTCAAAATTCAAAGCTAGAAAAAAGGCCGAAAAAAGTTATATTTTAGGCATTAAAGATAGACTCTACCTCATTTTTATCAGAGGCATCTTTAATGATCCTTTAATTGTTTTTTAGTAACTAGGTAATAATAATAATAAAAAGTTTTAGGACCAGGTAGAGTAGAACCACCAAATACCGGACACTTAAAGGGGAAGTTCACCCTGGAATTTTATTGGTCTTAAAAAATGAAGAGAAATGATAGAAAAATATTAGTGAAAGTTTGAAGAAAATCGACCAAAAAATAGCGAAGTTATGAATATTTAAAGTTTTGATTCTGTGACGTCACGTGCGAGCAGCTCTCCCATTGGTTGTGTATGAAAATTCCATAAATTTGTCTTTTTGTCATGGTTCTTGATAAAGGAATGGGTCAATTTGATATAGTCATGTATATGAACATATGTTTGATGGTATATCGACCGCACAGGTGTCATAATTAGTTTCTTCTGAAAAAAAAAAGAAATTTTATAGAATTTACACTACATAACACATAGGAGACCTGCTCGCATGTGACGTCACAGAATCAAAACTTTGAATATTCATAACTTCATCATATTTTGGTCGATTTTCCCCAAACCTTCACTCATATTTTTCTTTTATTTTTCTGCATTTTTTAAGACTAATAAAATTCCAGGGTGAACTTCCCCTTTAAGCATTTTTGGATTCTAAAAAAAATTGCAATCGCCGAATTATATAAAACTCATATGTATTTGGTAGTACAAATGTTCATTAATAATCTTATTAAAAACAGAATTGATAAAAAATATGGTAAACATTAATTATTTGCTTTCTACTGAGAGCTTGTTTTTTTCTAAATATCGGATGCGCTCGTTAAATATCGGATATATTCGGCGATTCGCCGCGATCGATTTTGGCAGTCAAAATCACGCTCTAAACAACATGAAATAATTGCTTGATTGTTGAAACAGCAACTTATTTCTGTCGCGCAAATGCCGTTTTTACAAATTACAAAAAAAAAAAAACATAAAAGAATCGGTAAATAATAATTATTTACTTACCAAAAGAACCTCTTCCGTGTCTAAATATCCGATGTGTTTGATGAGCTCAATGCACCTGCGCCCTAAAAAAGCCAGCGCATGCGCGATGTACAGCACGCATTTCCCATTCACTCCGCACCAATGTCCGATATGAAGCACGTGGCTATTTTTAGAAGGGTGTGGAAAATTCCATTGGTAGACCGTGGGCCGGTACCGATTTCACTTTTTTTTTCGATACAGCGAACATGTGACATCTCAGCTGTTTATTTCCAGCAAGGATCGTATCTCCCGTTTGGAATTTTTTTTTGGTCGTCGATCTTTTGGAGTCCAAAATTAACCTGGGTCATAAGGATTTCTGGAAATCACAATTATGGATTTTACCCCTGGAAGATATTTTTTTAGCAGCAACCTGACTCTACTGTGTTTGCAGTGCAATAGAAGGTAAGTCCATCTATCATATGCATGCAAGTCACCCTCCCGTGCGGGGCTCATTAGCTGTTTGGGGGGAGTTGAAGAGCAATTTGTCCGATATTTAACAACGTCCGATATTTGGTGGTTTTACTCTATTCCTGCCACGCTAGCAGCAGCACTTCGTGGGACTATTACGAATGTTGCCTACACTGCACGGCAGTGATAGACAATATTTTTATACCGTACCATTATCTTCCTTGTTGGCTACAATATTTGATTGAATCACTCGCTCCACTCGATTCATTCAGAGAGGTTTTGAGTTTGGATAAAATTAAATAAGTCGCTGTTTCTGCAGATAGGAACTGAGGTTAGCATTTCTCCCATTTGTAGAACTCGCGTCGTATGAGGGCGCTACGCATATTAATCGTGGAGTAGTCGAGTAAGATTACTTCCGACAGCTCACCACCCTCCCTATGAATCAAGGCGTGACTTGGCTTTTCTCCCAAATTTGAGGGATTATTTATAGGCCTATCGAGTATCGAACTCGAGTCAGTGATGTTGAACAGAACATGCACCTATTTATACCCCCTAAAAATGGGGTACATTCTATATTTTCTCCAAATTTGAAATAATTAGCTTAATAACAATAGAAAAAAAAACAGATCTAATATATATATATCCTCTATATGATGTACCGTATAGCCCCCCCCCAAAAAAAAATTTTTTAAATGGGGCCATACTAGGAAAAAAAAATATCAGCCCAAATTTTTTTGGCCCTCATTTCTTTTTTTTTTTTTTTACTTTTCAACACCAGTCCCACTCCCCCTCCCACAAAAAAATATTGGGGGCCGATTTTTTTTTTTCATTATTAGAAATAAAAACAAAACAGAAAACAAATGTGGGCGCCAGAACATTTGGGGGCTTCTTTTCAGAAATTTTATATTAAAAAAAAAAAAAAAAAAATGGGAGAGCAAACAATTTTTGGGCCATTTAAAAAAAAAAGTAATGGCCCAAAAATTGTTTGCCTCTCCCCGTTTTTTTAAATTTTTTTAATGTGAAATTTCGAAAAAAAAAAGCCCCAAAATTTTGGCGCCCCATTTGATTTTTGTTTTGTTTTTATTCTATAATGAAAACAAACTGCCGCCCAATTTTTTTTTTTTTTTTTTTTTTTTTGGTGTGAAAAGTAAAAAAAAAAAAATGTGAGCCCCCACCCCTCCAAAAAAATAAAATTGGACTTCCCAAAAGGCCACTAAAAAAAATAGCTCCCACGCCTAAAAAAGGGACGCCCCAGATATGACCCCATCCATGAATAAATAAAATAAAGCCCACTGTATTACTATAGTGTAACGGCTGCACAAAGACTGACAGTCCAAACAAGATGTCATCGGATGTATTACCAAAGATTCTCTTCATTAATCTCGCCTCAACTAAAACGATGTCAACATGTACTAGTCTTTCAGTTTTTCTACCAGTGGTCGATTCAGTAAAAGAACGATGATATGATGTGGGTCAATCACACGATAGAACGTAAGTATGACGTGGTCGAGTTTGTTTTGAAACGATGCCGATTTTTCGTAGGGGTGAAGTTGATTTGCGACTCTTAACAATAGAGACATCCCTACATGCATATAAAGCAATGGAGGCGCTTCGGACGTACTCAGCACCCTGTATCAAGACCAGCGGTGAGTTTCTCTTCTTTTTTCTCACTTTGAATACATAAAATTTTAAGTTTTTGTTGTAGATTTAAAGAACACATATATGATTAACCTAAATGATTGAATGTTCTTCGTAAATATCTTCACAATAAGCTCAATATCATATAAAGCAATTTTTTTTCCTACAACCAAAAGTCCCTTATTCAATACGAGGTCAATCTATTGATCTCGTACATATGAGTGATTCCTGCTAGGTTTTTAGTAACTAGGTCCTAATAATAATAAGAAGTTTTAGGACCAGGTATTCGTGCTGGTCCTATGTGTTGGTGACTTACCTAAAATGATGAATATTGGCTGACATTCCCGAGACGTCTTGATGATTTAATACACGGAAATCTCCATTCCGGGCTGCATTTCAAAATATCCAGCTGTGACCCCACGCGCACTATATGGCAACCCCAAGTGCGCTGCCTCGTTTTACTTTTCATATCGCCGTACGTGCCCGGGGTCACAGCTGGATATTTTGAAATGCAGCCCGGAATGGAGATTTCTGTGTAATCACCAACGAAAACCATTTGCGAAAGACGAAAGGAACACAGAATATCCAATTTTTTAAGCCTAAATTCAGGACCACTATTTGTAGGCTATTTCCTGCCTGACGACAATAATAAAACAAAACAATAATAAAAAGTTTTAGGACCAGGTATTCGTGCTGCTCTTTCAATTTAATTTGAGTATCGATCTGTATTTATTAGAATTAATGACTCATTTCACCACGTATGTTCGACGGTCAGTTCCCGTCGCTTCGCGACGGGAACTGGTCAGCAATGGTCAGTCCCAGGCGTAGCCTGTCCAGTGTCCTGTCGGCGACGCTAACAACACTCAAAGTCTAAACCCTAGAATTAGCTTTAGGTTTAGCTAACAAAATTAGGCCGTCGGCCCTAGAACCTTACTATTAAGCTTACCTTGTATTTATCGAACCCTCTAAAGTGATCTCTGTTCAAATATCTCATGGCCATTTTCGTATTTCTCGTTCACAACAATTCTCCAGTGCCAGTGGACCCCTTAGCTTCGCGCACACAACATGTGTAAAACACAATTTTTTTTTCGAGGGCACAAATCGTCTCGAAACTGCTCATGTATCGCCCAAAATAAAATCGCTCATGAGCTGAGGATTTTCGGTCTTCCCTCAAGACAGTGTTTGACCGCACTCCTATCGTATAAAATCAATGATATACGTACCTCAACACAAGTGTTTGATATTTCAATAAATTAGGAAAATCAGGCTTTCTTCTGCCATTTGGTGCTGTAGATCTTGAGATATGACAAGTTTTCTATAATCAAGAAAAAATTCTTATTGCGCATGCTTCTCGATGGGTTTCGCACATAATAGCCATAATAAGGAAAATATTTAAAACCAAAAGTTTCAAAATTTAACAAGGAAAAGAGGCCTCGTGGACCCTCTGCCTCCTGGGCCCTCTGCCTCCTGGGAAAAATAGTCGGCCTCGTGAAAATACTAGAAATATGTTTTTTGAAATCTTCGCGCTCGCAGATACCAATTCAGAAGGGTATATAATGCACAATAACTCAAAATTTTACCTCAAAATTTTCAGCTCGCACTTCGCACTCGCGGATACTAAATAGGGTCTATAAACATCACAATTATCTACAATTTTTATACTAGAAAATGCCCTTTTATTTATTCCATATAACTTTTAAAACCTCAAAATTTTCGGCTCGCGCTTCGTGCTCAATGATACCAATTCAGAAGGGTATATAATGCACAATTATCTACAATTTTTAATGCTAGAAATGTCCCTTTATTTAATCTCAATCTCAATGAACTCAAAATTTTCAGTTCGCGCTTCGCGCTCGTGGATACTAAATAGGGTCTATGATACACAATTATCTACTATTTTCTCGTTCTAGAAAATGCCCTTTTATTTATTCCATTATATCTTTTAAAACCCCAAATTTTCGGCTCGCGCTTCGCGCTCGCTGATACTAAAGAATAATGCACACAAAGCTCTAAATTTTTAGCTCAAAATTTTCGGCTCGCGCTTCGCACTCGCAGATACCAATTCAGAAGGGTAATAATGCACAATTATCTACAATTTTTAATGCTAGAAATGCCCCTTTATTTAATCCATATATCTTTTAAAACCCCAAATTTTCGGCTCGCGCTTTGCGCTCGCTGATACCAAACCATAATGCACACATACCTCTAATTTTTAGCTCAAAATTTTCGGCTCGCGCTTCGCACTCGCAGATACCAATTCAGCATGGTATATAATGCACAATTAACTCAAGATTTTTAGCTCGCGCTTCGCGCTCGCGGATACTAATTATGGTATATGATACACAATTATCTAAAATATTTTATGCTAGAAATGCCCTTTTATTTATTCCATATAACTTTTAAAACCTCAAAATTTTCAGCTCGCGCTTCGTGCTCAATGATACCAATTCAGAAGGGTATATAATGCACAATTATCTACAATTTTTAATGCTAGAAATGTCCCTTTATTTAATCTCAATCTCAATGAACTCAAAATTTTCAGTTCGCGCTTCGCGCTCGTGGATACTAAATAGGGTCTATGATACACAATTATCTACTATTTTCTCGTTCTAGAAAATGCCCTTTTATTTATTTCATTATATCTTTTAAAACCCCAAATTTTCGGCTCGCGCTTCGCGCTCGCTGATACTAAAGAATAATGCACACATAACTCTAAATTTTTAGCTCAAAATTTTCGGCTCGCGCTTCGCACTCGCAGATACCAATTCAGAAGGGTAATAATGCACAATTATCTACAATTTTTAATGCTAGAAATGCCCCTTTATTTAATCCATATATCTTTTAAAACCCCAAATTTTCGGCTCGCGCTTCGCACTCGCAGATACCAATTCAGCATGGTATATAACGCACAATTAACTCAAGATTTTTAGCTCGCG
Organism: Paracentrotus lividus; assembly: GCA_940671915.1. Classification (NCBI taxonomy): domain Eukaryota; kingdom Metazoa; phylum Echinodermata; class Echinoidea; order Camarodonta; family Echinidae; genus Paracentrotus; species Paracentrotus lividus. The sequence continues at coordinate 111,664 of CALNVZ010001676.1, forward strand.
GATACTAAATATGGTATATGATACACAATTATCTAAAATATTTTATGCTAGAAATGCCCCTTTATTTATTCCATATATCTTTTAAAACCCGGAATTTTCGGCTCGCGCGTAGCGCTCGCTGATACTAAATCATAATGTACAAATAACTCAAATTTTTACCTCAAAATTGTCAGGGGGTAATAATTGTATTCATGGTGGCAGTTTAAAATATATATTCAAACCACTAAAGTTTTGTTTAAAATGTTTCGATTTTTTTTATTCATTCTTTTATTTTTTTTTATTTTTATTTTTTTTTTGCTAGTATATATATATATATATGCTCAATTAAGTCAGTGTACTGATCGAATTAATAACTTCAGCCCTTACTTTAAACCTAACATATCACCCACCGCTATCCAAAACAAAATGGGCAATAGTTACCGGACCAAATGTCGTGTCACCTATTCATGACAGTCTTTAAATTAGGATGCTATGACTGATTTTGTGAAACTGGTAACATATACCCTTTACACTATAGTTTTATATAATATTAAAAGTTATAACTCTACAGCTTTTGCAAAACTGAAACATACTAAAGCTACAAAAAAAAAATTAATTAAAAAAAACGTGTAGTCCTACTAGTTACTTTCAGTGTTTAAATATGATGGCGATATTAGGCTTATATAAATGCAGTGATAATGACAAATATAAAATAAATGTTTAAAAATGAATGTTAATCTCAATGATTTTTGCATTGTGGTTCTTTCGTTACTGCGGGAGTATTATCGACCAGGCAATTTATAAGTAGGCCCCCAAGTCGACTATTAAAGGAGGAGTCCGGGCTGAAATGAAAAAGTTTTGTAAAATGAAGTAAAATTCATCAAGCACAACACAGAAAATTTCATCAAAATCATCGGATGAAAAATAACAAAGTTATGCATTTTTTAGGTCGTCATTTTTTTTTTTGTAAAACAGTTCTTGGCAATTGTCTCATTGTCTCATTTGAATATTTGAATATTCAAATGAGCAAACTGATGATGTCACAGTCCCCCTACTTCTGTGTATTTTATTATATGAAATCCTATTTATCTCATTTTTTCATATATTGCGTATACAGAAATCTGTCCCTCATACTGAAATAAGTAAAGCACTTGTGACCTTGAACATTCACAAGGATTAATCCGTGTTTTTATGTCCTTGGGGCAGAAATCTTGATAATGGGTATTTCATACAAAAAAACAAAGAAAGTAGGGGACTGTGACATCATCAGGTTGCCAATTTGAAGAACTGTTTCCTAAAAAATAAAACTAAGAAAATTATAACTTTGCTATTTCTTATCCGATTTTGATGAAATTTTCATTGTTGTGCTTCATTTATTACTTTATTTTTCTATAAAGCAAATTCCAGCCCGATGAGTCTTTAACTTTTCCATTGGCTTGCAGCGCTCATCATCATTGATTATCGACATTCATAATATTTCTTTCAATATTTGTCTAGAATGTAGAATGACTTTTGAGGAAAGGGGGACACTGGCAGAAAAGGTTAAGAGTTGCTATTCCGATGTTCATTATCTGAATCAATAAAATAACGATAGAAATGATAGGACACCCTTAAAGTTTACATTTACTCAAAAGAGGCTCAGTCGGGGGTTAAGAATCATTCAAAAGGATATCGAACTTCGTAGCAAGTTGAGTTTAAAGCCCCTCGCAAGTCGGAGATCGTGGGGATGCGCGGTTTTTCCTGATCTCCATTGACTTGTACAATGTCAGTGAGGCTTACGCATGGGTCGGATAATGGGGATTAACATTCGGACAGCACAAACATGACCAAGTTGGCCGAATACAGTCAGTCGCTCGGTTTCTCGATCATCAACAATCCTTAGACTCTCAACGGGTCTCTTCGTATAAATTCAAAGAGAGGACTTGTATAATGCTGCCATTTACAAAACAAAACATAGTTAGATTTACTTCTGAATTCTGGTCAGTTAGTCTATAGCCATGAAGGATTACCGGATTACCTCCAGACGGGTTGTCGCTGGAGATTACGCAACACGCCTCAGGCTCTGATTGGAATGTTATTATTTCATCGAGATAAGGTGATTCCCATGTTTATCAATTATACGTCCTTTAAGGCAGGATGTTTTATAGGATAGACTGCCAGTTTGTAGTAATTCAGACAAATATGATAGGATATTTTAACATACCAATGATGAAATTAATGATTCAGCCTAAAGAGAATGAGGTCTGGTAAGGTGGAATTAACTTTTAACGTAATCGAATGGTTTGATATAAAAAAAAAAAATAAAAAAAAAAACAGTTTTAAAGAAAACAAACCAAATAATGAGCATTCGAAAACGCAAAGAAACGCAATAAAAAAAAAAAACACAACAACAAAAATGGATGTCACATTTTCCCACTGACGAGAATCATTTGGATTATAAGAACAGGCTTTTAATTAACTTACTGGTTCAAGAAAAAAATATATAAGCAGGCACGTTCCAAATTTATTCAGGCGTGGGAGGGGAGCAAACGTGATTTTCGGGATTCGGTAGATCCCAATTGCTTCAAGACACCCCCCCAAAAAAAAAAATAATAAATAAATAAATAAATAAATAATAAATAATAATAAATAAAAAATAAATAAAATAAAAATAAGATAAATAAAAATAAAAAATAAATAAATAATAAATTTAAAAAAAAAATATTCCTTACCATTTTATTTAAACTCATATATTGACTTCGGGAAAAGGATTGTGAAACAATAAAATATCTTTCATTTTCTTTATTCGGAAGTGCTATCAATGTTTACAGGGTACCCATGAGGCAAAGGATTGGGATATGGTTTGGAGACCATATTCCATTTAAAACCAAATGGCTTCATATGGGTCATCCTCAAAATGATAAGATATTAATAATAATGAGATTGTATGCGCCAAGTCCATTTTTATTTCTGTAGCGAGTACGGAGTGTGGTCAAGGCGCATTCATCAGAGCCATCGAAGCCATGGCCGTGGAAGCCCTCTTTAAGTACACCTGCTCATAATTCACAAGCAGAGGCGGCAGAACCAGGGCAGGGGGGGGGGGCACTGCGACCCACCCCCCTTTTTTCATCCACCCTAAAAGTGCCCTTTAACATGACTAAAAGTGCCCTTTTCTTAGCTAATAAAATGCCATTTTTAATATCCAAAAAGGGGCAATTTATACTAAAGGGGCACTTTTGATACCAAAAGTGCCCATTGTTACATAAGTCTTTTAAAAACCCAAATTTCGGCTCGCGTTTCGCGCTCGCGGATACTTATAGGGTCTATAGATGCAAAATAAAACTCCATTTTTAAGTTCCGTAATTTCAACTAGAGCTCGCGATTTAATAGGGTAAATTAGTTAGCGTGATGAGTCAGGACCTGACATTTTGCTGACCAAAACGATACAGTACAGATGTGCACAATTAACTCCAAATTTGAGCTCAAAATTTCGGCTCGCGCTTGGAGCTCGCATATACTAAATACGTATATAACAGCACAATCAACTAAATTTTCTGCTTAAAGTTTCAGCTAGCGCTTCGCGCTCGCGGATAAAAAAAAAAAATGGGTTCTATTATGAAACAATTATCTCAAATTTTCGGCTCGCGCTTCGTGCTCGCATTCCTTTTGTTTATCATTTATAAAATACAAAGCCATTAAAATTTTTCAAAAGACAAATTTAAAGGCAAATTTTCTGAGCACCGTCTGCTTATCTGAATACTTTTCTCTTTAAGCTTTGGTCTCAAGTGCCCTTTTCAGAAAAGTGCCACTTTTACATCGTGACCCCCACTTTCAATTCGTTCCGCCGCTCTGTTCACAAGTGATCTAGTAACTTATTGGTTAATATGTATAACCCAACCATCTATCGTTTAAGTTTTGTTCAGTCTCTATGTTACTGCAACCGTTCACGCAGCAGTTAAAGATCAAGTCCAGCCAGCTCATAATTCAAAGGTGCGTTAGGTGATAATCTGTTTTACCTAAAAAAAACTATCTTATTTTTTTGGGGGTTCTACTTAATAAAAGATAATCAAGGTATGT
>CALNVZ010001676.1:123430-139183 GCA_940671915.1 Paracentrotus lividus
TCACAGATGCTCTAGTAACTAGCTGATAATCTGTTTTACCTGACAAAATTTATCCTAGTTTTATTTAGAGGGGGGTCCTATCCAAATTAAAGGGGAAGTTCACCCTGGAATTTTATTGGTCTTAAAAAAATGCAGAAAAATAAAAGAAAAATATGAGTGAAGGTTTGGGTAAAATCGACCAAAATATGATGAAGTTATGAATATTCAAAGTTTTGATTCTGTGACGTCACATGCGAGCAAATCTCCTATGTGTTATGTACTGTAAATTCCATAAAATGTCATTGTTTTCAGAATAAAATAATCATGTCACCTGTGCGGTCGATATACCATCAAACATATGTTCATATACATGACTATATCAAATTGACCCATTCCTTTATCAAGAACCATGACAAAAAGACAAATTTATGGAATTTACATACACAACCAAAGGGAGAGCTGCTCGCACGTGACGTCACAGAATCAAAACTTTACATATTCATAACTTCGCTATTTTTTGGTCGATTTTCTTCAAACTTTCACTAATATTTTTCTATTACTTTTCTTCATTTTTTAAGACCAATAAAATTCCAGAGTGAACTTCCCCTTTTAATACAATAAAACATTTTAGCCATTCAAGTGTCAATTATGTAGAAGCACGCACATAATGAAATTGTAACTGATAGACGTTTAGTTAATGGCCAGATAACTTCAGGCCTTCACAAAATGTAGTCAATTCATTACATTTAACACAATAAGCTCTAACACTGTTTAAAATGACAGCCCTGTGGGGCTTCGTACATTAGGGCATTTTGATGTATTTCACAGGAACTGTATTGTTTCATGTTTCAAATTAATGACACCAACAGAAGTCGGCTTTCCTTTTAGCCATCAACAATTTTCGTTGAACTGACGAAAGTTTTTGATAAACAAAAAAAAAATAGAGAAAAAAAATGCATTTCGAACTATAGAATATTATGCAAACAATTTTCAAGACATTTCTTATTTGATGATTTTATTTTTTTTCGCTTCTTTATTCCTGGTGTTCATTTCAAACATAATTAGGCCTACTATACTCGTTTGACCCGACATTTTGATAGTGCCCGAGCCATCAGTGCGACACAGTTACGCCCTTTTGTTATATCTTCATGATTATAATAATCACGTTGAATCGTAATGTTGAAGTGATAAATAAAGTATTTGTGGTGTATAACATCACTTTGTTCTCATGAAAATGATAGTGAAAATATAAAATTCATCTGAACACGTTATAACGAATTTCTATTTTTTTTAAATGTTCTTATTTTCTATCTTTTCTATCTCTTTTCTATCCTAACAGATAATTGATTTCAAATGTGAGATGACGTTTGTAGCATAATGTTTTTATTTTCTATTTTTTGCAATATCTATGCAACATTTCTATGTTAAAAAGAAAATGTTAACGTAAACGACAAAGAGTTTTGTGGAGACGTTATAAAACAATTCATTTTAGAGACGTTTATTAAGTACATATTTAAAACGTTTGAATGTCTGTAGGAAAACATTTCTGAAACGTTCTAAAACTGACATCATAACATAACGTTTCTCTAACATTACAACACTTATGATGAAATTATAAACAACACATTTACACAAACATTTTTATTCCTAAAAATTGAATTTTACGTTTTAACGTAAATATAATGTTGTAAGTCTAACGTTTTTGTGTTCTCTTGTTCAAATTTATAACGAACATTTTTCTTTGTATTATGGAAAATGTTAATAAAATACCAATATGACGTTATGCATGGGGTACTGAGGAATTATATTTTAAAAACGTTTGTTTGTACATTTACTACCAAAATTTTATTGCTACATATGGAAACATTGTCTGCATGTCTTCAAATTAACATCATAATAGAAAAGGTTTTTTTAACGTTATGAGACTATATTATCATGAGATCTCAAAAAATCTTTTTCCTAAACATTTAATCTTAACAGATTAATTTGATTTTCAGTTGTGTAGATGATGTTGTAGCATAATGTTTTTATTTTATATTTTTGCAATATCTATGCAACATTTCTATGTTAAAAAGAATGTTACGTAAACCGACAATAAGGATGTTGTGAGAACGTTATAAACAATTCATTTTAGAGATGTTTATTAAGCAACATTATTTCAAACGTATTGAAATGTCTGTAGGAAAAACATTATTTGAAATGTTCTAAAACTGACATCATAATATAAACGTTTCTTTAACATTTTAACACTCTATGATGAGATTATCAAACAACATTTATTAAAACATTTTTATTCCTAAAAAATTGATTTACGTTTTAACGTAAGATAATGTTGTACGTCCAACGTTTTTGTGTTCTCTTTTTTTGAAACATTCATACAACATTTGCTTGCATTAGGAAAATGTTAATAAAATACCAATAGGACGTTATGCATGGGGTGCTGAAGAATTATATTTTTAAAACGTTTGTTTGGTACATTATCTACCAACATATTTATTGGTACATTTGGAAACATTGTCTGCAACGTTTTCAAATAACATCATAATAGAAAACGTTTTTTGAACGTTATGAGACATATCATGAGATTCTCACAAAAATCTTTTTCCTAAACATTCTAATTCCTAACAGAAATTTTGATTTAAAATGTGTAGATGACGTTGTAGCATGATGTTTTTTATTTTCTATTTTTGCAAATATCTATGCAACATTTCTATGTTAAAAAGAAAATGTTACTTAAACAACAATAAGAACGTTGAGAGAACGTGATAAAACAAAAATCATTTTAGAGATGTTATTAAGCACATTATTTCAAAACGTTTTGAAATGTCCGTAGGAAAACATTTTTTGAAATGTTCTAAAACTGACATCATAACATAAACATTTCTTTATACGTTTTAACACTCTATGAATGAGATTATATCAACAACATTTATTAAACAATTTTTATTCCTAAAAATTGATTTACATTTTTAACGTAAAAGACAATGTTGTAATCCTAACGTTTTTGTGTTCTTTCATCCCAACATTTATATGACATTTGCTTGTACTAGGAGAATGTTGTATTAAATGTTAATATTATGTTTTGTCGACAACATTATCTACAAACAACTTTGAGACCTTCCGAAAATGTTGTAATAATGTTATTGTTACGGGAAGTTACTGCACCGTTCACCAGCAGTTTAAGGATCAAATCCAGCCAGCTCAATAATTCACAGATGCTCTCTAACTAGGTGATAATCTGTTTTACTGCAAAATTTATCTTAGTTTATTTAGAGGGGGGTCCTATCCAAATAAAGAATAACAAGTTATGTTACTGCACCGTTCACACAGCAGTTTTAAGGATCAAATCCAGCCAGCTCATATTTTATAGGTGTCAGTAGCTAGGTGATAATCTGTTATACCTAAAAAAAGTATCTTAGTTTTATTTAGAGGGGGTCCTATCCAAATAAAGAATATCAAGTTATGTTACTGCACCGTTAACCAGCAGTTTAAGGATCAAGTCCAGCCAGTTCATTAATTCACAGATGCTCTAGTAACTAGGTGATAATTTGTATTAATACATGACAAAATTCAACTCAGTTCTATTTATGGCGGGGAGCGGGGGGGGTCCTTTCCAAATAAAGAATAATAAGTTAAATGTATGTTACTGCACCGTTCATCAGCAGTTTAAGGATCAAATCCGGCCAGCTCATAATTCACAGATGCTCTCTAACTAGGTTAATCTGTTTTACCCGACAAAATTTATCTTAGTTTTATTAGAGGGGGGTCCTATCCAAATAAAGAATAAAAAGTTATGTTACTGCAACCGTTCACACAAGCAGTTTAAGGAGCAAGTCCAGCCAGTTCATAATTCACAGATGCTCTAGTAACTAGCTGATAATCTGTTTACCTTTAAAAAAATATCTTAGTTTTATTTCGAGGAGGGGGTCCTATCCAAATAAAGAATATCAAGTTATGTTACTGCACCGTTCACCAGCAGTTTAAGGATCAAGTCCAGCCAGTTCATAATTCACAGATGCTCTAGTAACTAGCTGATAATCTGTTTTACTGACAAAATGTATCTTAGTTTTATTAGAGGGGGGGGGTCCTATCCAAATAAAGAATATCAAGTTATGTTACTGCACCGTTCACCAGCATTTTAAGGATCAAGTCAGCCAGTCATAATTCACAGATGCTCTAGTAACTAGCTGATATCTGTTTTACCTGACAAAATTTATCCTAGTTTTATTTAGAGGGGGTCCTATCCAAATTAAGAATATCAAATTATGTTACTGCACACCGTTCACCAGCAGTTTAAGGATCAAGTCCAGCCAGCTCATAATTCACGGGTGCTCAGTAACTAGCTGATAATCTGTTTTACCTTAAAAAAATATCTTAGTTTTATTTAGAGGGGGGGGGGGTCCTATCCAAATAAAGAATATCAAGTTATGTTACTGCACCGTTCACCAGCAGTTAAGGATCAAGTCCAGCCAGTTCATAATCACAGATGCTCTAGTAACTAGGTGATATTCTGTTTTACCTGACAAAAATTTATCCTAGTTTATTTAGAGGGGGTCCTATCCAAATAAAGAATATCAAGTTATGTTACTGCACCGTTAACACAGCAGTTTAAGGATCAAGTCCAGCCAGTTCATAATTCACAGATGCTCTAGTAACTAGCTGATAATCTGTTTTACCTGTCAAAATGTATCTTAGTTTTATTTAGAGGGGGGGGTCCTATCCAAATAAAGAATATCAGTTATGTTACTGCACCGTTCACCAGCAGTTAAGGATCAAGTCCAGCCAGTTCATAATTCACAGATGCTCTAGTAACTAGCTGATAATTGTTTTACCTGACAAAATGTATCTTAGTTTTATTTAGAGGGGGGGTCCTATCCAAATAAAGAATATCAAGCTATGTTACTGCACTGTTCACCAGCAGTTTAAGGATCAAGTCCAGCCAGCTCATAATTCACAGGTGCTCTAATAATAACTAGTTCAACATGTTAAGCAGTGGCGTATCTAGGGTGGGGCAAGGGGGCATGTGCCCGGGCGGAGCTCTAGGGTGCAAAAAAGGGAAAAAATAAGAAAAAAGGAAAGAATAAGTAGAAGAAGAAGAAGGAGAAAAAAAAAAGTAAAGAAGGAGATCGGTGATCCACAGTGGAAAATGGGGCCATGTTCCCCCCATATTAATTTTGGCGCCCCCTGCATAGCACCCCTAAGCTTAACTTTTGATGCCCTAGGTTTCTAGTCAATTTTTTCGGTGAAGCACCTTCTATATAGGCCTACATTAAAGATCAAATTGGCGCCCTTAACTTCAATTTAGCGTCCTCTTATCTATAAGGTTAACATCAATTGTGTGCCCTCCTCATCCTAATTATAAGACCAATTTTACACCCCTGAGTTTCGATTTAATTTGGAGCCCCCTTCAAATATTTTAAGATCAATATGACGCCTCAAACTTTAAGATCAATTTGCCCCCCCCCCCCCTCCGCTTCAGATAAACATCAAGGTCCCTCTAAGTAAAATGATTTTCTCTTTTTACTGTCCATACTTTTTCTCGCTGCCTTTCCCCCCTTCATTGCCAATTTCTTTGTTCCATATTTTATGACCATTCGGTATTAAGACCTGTTCCTTGCAAGGTTATTTAGGTTAGAGCTCTAGATTTTTTTTTGCTCGCGCTTCGCGCTCGCATTGTATTATATGTTCAAAATCATTTGAGAAGGACCAAGAAACAAGGTTTGAAATTATTATTTTCCTCCTAAAAACAATCTGATGCATACAACTCTTAAAACATTTCTGCAATACTATAGGCCTTTTGACACACCTAAGGTGATAACGAAATCGTGTTACCAATGATTCTTAAATGCAAGATTCGAGTAATGCAAGAACTTAAAATTTTCCGCTCGCGCTTCGCGCTCGCATGAAATTAAAATATTTTCTGAGGAAATAAACATTGATTAAAGACAAAATAATCCCCAGCTCTGGGGACATGTATATATGCCACTGGTACAATAACCTAAAGCAAATCGCTAAGCAAAACTGGAGTAGACCGGGGGGGGGCGCAAAGTCAACATTTGCCCCGGGCGCACTTGACCCTAGATATGCCACTGTGTTCAAGTTGATAATTTGTATTACCTTTGCTGTCTGCCTTTCATGTTTTGTTTAGAGGGGGGTCCTATCCGAAAAAGATAAGAATAACACGTAATGTGACTGCACTGTTCTATGGTGCAGTTTAAATGTCCAGTTAGCTTATATTTTACAAATTTTATGATGGATGATACTTGATACTTGAACTTTATTTATACATTCAATTAACATCATCAAAATACAATCACAATTTTACATGGCATTTGTTATACAGAGATGTAATATAAGGATAAAAAGGGGATCAGAAAATAGCATGAGTATGCTAATCGAGTCTAATACCTGATATTCTTACATAATACAATAATTAGATATTTACAATGGTTAAACAGAAGGTATTTACTATAAAGATACATGTATGCAACGGTAAAACATGTCATCATGATAAAATTGTAGTCTAATAGTTTACTACTTTTAATATACTAAAAAATGTTATATAAGTCCCTAAACTTTGCAAAAATAATTTGTAACTGCAGGTGCAAAATTACCTGTTTATTCATGATGATGTACACGAAGATGTACACTTAACATGGCCACCTTATATCATTCATTTCTTTTCTTCTCCTTTTTTCATTTGATTTTTTTGTCTTTATTTTGTTTGATGGGAAGTTTTATTAAAGAATAAGATGTTATTTCACTGCAATCTTTCTCAACCGGAAAAAGAAGATGTTTTTCTTTCCTTTCAATCTCATCTCAACAGGAATACACCCTAGAAGAGAAATGAAGAGTTAGTTTCCCAAAGGGACTAAATCCACTTTTGTAACTTCAGAGTAAAAGGCTTTTCTTTGCCGGATTTTGTACAGGCGTCTATGGAAAATTGAAATTAAAAGTTGCAATTTCTGGAAGTTGCAATCAGAATTTAGCTAAGTTATTTTGCTCACAGATGGGTACGTACCTGGACAATGTCCTGATATCAATAACTCAATTTTCATCAAAAGTGGATTTAGTCCCTTTTGGAACAAGCTCTTCATTTATATAGCAAATTAAAGATAGCTAGGGTGGGTGTGACAAATGTTCAACCTTCGGCCTCTAATATGACATTAATTTCATATAACAGCCATGAGCCTGGGGTAAGGTCTTTCCCTCAGCCATTCCCTTTTTTATTTCATTTTTGTAATCATTGGCCAAAGGTCCAAAATTCCAATTTTAGGCAAGGCATTTTTTTCCTTCTATTTTTGGTTGGGGGGGGGGGGTCCACTCGATCCCTGTTGTTGTTGTTGTTGTTGTTGTTGTTGTTCTTTTATAATGGCAACCAGTCATTTGTTTTACTATCATCGCCATAGTACTTCGATATTTTCTAAACAATAGATTTTGTTTTTCTATTATTTTATTATTTTTTTATTTATTTTTTTATTTATTTTTTATTTATTTATTTATTTATTATCTTTTATTATTTTTTTTTGGGGGGGGGGGGAATTGTATCTTGCCAGAAACCCCTTCCTCCTGCTCTCTGAAACGTGCTATCCTGACAAACCTGCTCGAATTACTTACGAAGGCTTCTCAGGAAAATTTCCCTATGTCTCTCAAACACAGAACAGGGGGCGCTCTTTGGATACCCCATTTATCTCAGTTAGGTGCACAGCACCTCGAGATTTCCACAAATAACTTAAGTAGAAAAAACCATAGGGTTAGGTTTAGGGTTAGATTTGTTTTCTATTATTTTATTATTATTATTTATTTTTTTTATTTTTTTTTTTTTTTTTTTTTTTATTTATTTTATTTATTTATTTATTTTTTTTTGGGGGGAGGGAGATAAATTGATCTTGCCAGAAACCCTTCCTTCTGCTCTCTGAAACGTGCTATCCTGACAAACCTGCTCGAATTACTTTACGAAGGCTTTTCGGGAAAATTTTCCCTATGTCTCTCAAAACAACAAAGGGGGCGCTCTTTGGATACCCCATGTATCTCAGTTAGGTGCACAGCACCTCGAGATTTGCACAAATAACAGTAGAAAAAACAATTTGAAATTTAAACAAATATTTCTGATAGTGAAAGGTAAAATCAATAATAAATTTTAAAAAAAATAATTAATATGATTTGATTTGATTTTAACCAGCTGGAAGACATCATTCTGTAAAGAATTTTGCATTTGCTCTCTTAGTTAAACAGCACCAGAGTCATCGTCCCAAAATAAAACTAAAATCTGCATATTGATAAAGTCATGACACGGGCCACTGAGCGTTTTTGAAAGTGGAAGGACTGAGCCAAAAGTGGGGGCCGGGGTTGGAAATGCAAAAAAAAAAAAAAAAATGAGAATCGATGGTTATTTTATTTTAACGTTGTTTTTTTTTTTTTTTTTTTTTTTTTGGGGGGGGGGGGGCTAAAAACGTGGGGTTGAAGCCGCGCCCTGCTAAGCACAAGTTTTGCCTACACAGCCTAATTAACAAATGCCTTCTTGTTTGCTTAATTTTTTTCTTTCTTCTCCTTTATGTTTTGTGGGGTGGGAGGGCAACCCCTTCCTTTTCATTGCACAGTACAGCAATTAATGTCCATTTATAATAGAACCTGTCATATGTACAAGATTTGTAAATAGATATTTTCTTTAATATAATAATTCGACTTATGGGAATCACAATGCAGTTCTACTCGAGTCAGATGTAATCAGCAATACAATAAGGTTACGGGAGTTCACAGTATTAGTGTGTAAGTCATATGATGTAAAAAAAATAATTCTTACAGTTTATGTTGCCAGCACCACGTCATCCAATCTCTCCAGATAGGGGTAGCGGTTCCTTTTGTATCATGAGCCTGGCCCAGCGCCTGGCGGCTGTCACCAATGCACATCCTCCGCAATAGTTGTTGAATTTTGAAAGAGTGCAGTCATGCCTTCACAATCCACAACCAGACCCACCATTTTATAAACCCATAATACGAAGCAGAACCTTGAAAATATCTCGAAGACGGGACAATCAGTGAAGATTTAGTACTTGTATAAAATCAAGAGTGTAAACATACTACCATACGTATGTTGCATTCAATTCTAGCGCTTTTCGATATCCGGAAGAAATGTATCACGTGGTTTGAGCGAACGAGGCAATTGCGATTGCCGTTTTTTAGTGAGCGATTTGGCTAAAAGCAAGGGGCTACATTCACTCTATCAAATTAAATAATACAAAATAGTGTACACAAGTGTCCGGTAAAGGACTTACCTACTCAAAATCTTGCATTTATGGATGGAAATTTGTTCGCTTAGTCATGATTATGCCATTCATGTGCACCTTCGATGGACAGCATGTGGAGCAGCAAAAGCTAGTTCATTAATTATAAAAGAATATCTCCAATAGAGGTCCGAATTGAGGATGGTCAGAAATCATTAAGGTATTGGTAAATTGCCAATTTTGTCTAAAACCACTTTGACTAAATGAGTGTCTACACTGTAATAAAAAAAAAAAAATACAGAAAAAATACAGCAAAGTGATGTCAGCAGAGTCGTCATACAAAATGTAATTTAAAATACAGTTTTGCTGTAATTTTCTCCCTTAAGGATTGATAAAAGAGAAGGAAAACAAATCATTAGAGTTCTAAAAGCTTACGTATTTGGTTAAAACGGAACAAATGTGTTACTCCTGATGTAATTTTGTATTTCTCACGTATTATTTGCAGGAGAAATTTACAACAAAACTGTTTTTTAATTACATTTTTTATGGCGACTCTGCTGACAGCAGACTTGCTATAAAAATACATATATTTTTACAGTTTGGTCTCATCCCATATGATCTGATTCCATTTCGTCTATAACCAGTTCGTCTAATTGCCTAATTACCACTTCGCCTATTTACCATTTTGTTTAATTCCATTTCGTCTAATGTCCAATTCAAACTGGTAATAGACCGAATATTAGACGAAAAAGCAAACGGACGTCCTGTTGGAAATTTACGTGACCAAAACCTTCGAAAAATAAAAGTCGTCGAGTGTAGAAATTGCCCTTTGTCATAAATAAACGATAATACATTACAAATGTTAATGGGAGTAAAAAAAAAATACTTGTGCATGCAAAAGTTTGCGTCAAGCGTTATGTATTGTCTGTTCATATCAATTCTAGTTGTAAACTTAAGAGAAGAGGGCGCTATCACTCTACGCAAATCAAACGCTGCTATAGACATTTTGTATTTTGCAGTTTTTCACTTTGTTTTCTTGATTATGGCGTCAACTACCTTTTCAAAGAAATGATCAACTTGAATAAGTACGCTAAGAGTCTTTTTTTTTTCAAAAATAGGAATAACTTACTGCAAAGGGAAAAAAAGTCCTGTCACTTGTGTCAATTCGAAATCTAATCAGATCAAATTCCTGTACAATATGATCCATTTTGCTCTCAAAATAGCTCATACGCCACATAATTATCTTCCTGGATAATGCATAATTATATTACAGTTAATGATCAAGCCGTTTTTAAAAGCTTGATTCTCACTTTCAGAGATGGTACATTCATTCGATTGGTTAAGAAAAAGTCCTGTCACTTTGAACATATATCACAATAGAATCTTTACTCGATGGGTCGATATTTCCGCATATCACATGCATATCGCATGTGGACGGCGTCTTCGCAAGAGGTGACAAGATCACTACTTATATCATAATCGTTTGGAACATCAATCTATGTGAAATAAAGATTCTGATTACACTTCATCTCAATAATGTTATAAGCTTGCCTAAATGTGTATTTCCTCCATCTGGTCTGGAGAATCTATTAACTAACAACATGATAAAAGTTCATTAATTTCTTTCATCTCCATGTACGAGTAGATTGCTGAACCGAACGGTATAATACCATTCCAGCTGCAGGGAAGTCTTCTTAAGCGAGGTTTTTGTGAGCTAATTTATTTATTGAGCCAGCTGTATAGATTTCTACGCTTGTCAGTCGTATTTCCAACGTCGCTTCGTTGCGTCTGGCCTCTTAGATAATGGACGCGCCTTGTTTAATTACGATATAAATGCCGCCATTGGTATACGTTAAACTTTACATTTTACATAGAGTAGAATTGATATGAATCACAATTCTATTGTAGAAGTTTCCGGGGGGTGTTTATTTTGCTCCATTCCTGCTGACAGTAGGCCTAAATATTGATAGTAAATTCGCAGTAAAATGGACAGTCCCTTTTTTTTTGGGGGGGGACATTCGGCAGTGAAACGGTAATCATGGTAATGCAGAACCTGAAATACATTAAATCCAATAACCTGGTTGTCAACAACAATTCTCTTTTAAATAATCTATAGCATTGGTAGAAAATCAATACGGTGTATCTATACATTATTATAATTATAATGGAATAAGGACCATTATGTTAGCTATTCAAAGAAGACTATATGCTTTCGCTGCACTACGTCGTATAGCACAAGTGCATTGTTATCGGTGACAGCCTGAGGTCTGTTTCACCATGAAATTTGCTCATTTTGAATATAATAATTAAAAATGCACATCCTTATTGTTTTTCAATCAGTTATATTTGTGTAAATTGATTCTTACCTTATGATTTCCATTTGATATGTCATGGATTACCTCCTTTGGGGGGGGAGGGGAGATCTTTGTATGATTAGACCTTTGTATTGATTTATTATTAGTCTGATTCCTGACTAAAAACCTTATTACATTACAGAGCACTCATAAGTATTTTCTTTCGCGTGGTGTTCTTGTGTGAACAGGAATTCTAATTCCTGAAGTGACATTTTATTACTTTCTGAGCATTCATAAGTATTTTCTTCAACATGGAACTCGTGCGTTTTTTAGATTAGCACGATTGTAACCCCTTATTGCACTTTGAGCATTTGAAAGGTTTTTCTTCCAGTATGTGTTCTCATATGAATAGTTAGATGAGCTTTCAGAATAAACCTCTTTTTACATTGAGGACAGCAGTAAGGCTTTACTCCACCGTGTGACATCATGTGTTCTAGCAAGGTCATATTTTACAGTAAATCCCTTATTACATTCTGCACAATGAAAAGTTTTACTGTTGTATGTGTTCCATGTGTCTAGCAAGGTACCTTTCGTACTGGATGTCTGCTACATTGATACATTGGTGAGGCTTTTCTCAGTGTATGTTCTTCATATGTAGACGAGTTGATTCTTATAAACTGAATGCCTTAATTGTTTAATTCAGAGCACTGATAAAGACTTTTCTTCAGCATGTGTTTCTTTATGTGAAAAATAGTTCTAATTCCTGAATAAACACTATTACATTCAGAGCACTCATAAGTATTTTTCCAGTCATGGATTCTCATATGTTGTGTAAGATTGGTCCTATTAGTTAAGTTGTTTCTCCAGCCCGCATCTCTTCTTATATGTCTATTTAGGTCACCTTCAGAACAAACCTCTTTTTACATTGGGACAGCAGTAAGGCTTTACTCCACCGTGTGATATCAGTGTGTCTAGCAAGGTTCATATTTTACAGTAAATCCCTATTACATTCTGAAACAATGAAAATGCTTACTGTTGTGTGTGTCCCATGTTTTCTAGCAGGATTGGATTTGGTACTTAAATTCCCTGCTACCCTGTGTAACATTTGTAAGGCTTTTCTCCAGTGTTGTGTTCTCATATGTATGATGAGTTGACTTTTAGAATAAATGCCTTATTGCAATTAGTACAATGGTAAGCTTTTTCTCCAGCGTGTGTTTTCCTCTATATGCAAAAACTGATTTCTGCCAAATGTATTTTCATATTGATCACTTAAGTCAGAGTTTTAGCAAAAACCTCACAACGTTCCGAACAGTTATATTAACCTTCCTCTAAAGCTGTCAGTTTTCAACAAATCACATGTGTTGCATTCTTCTTTTTCTCTCGATATACAGTCATGACTGAGAGGACACAGTTTGAAACTTTGCACGTCCATCTATACCTCTGTGATTATTTTTCAAATCATTTAAAACTTAGACTAGAGTGCTCTCTTAAAACTTCCCAGGAACTTTCAACGGCTGGTTGCAAAGATGTCTGTTTTTCAGTTTGCTTGTGATCCTTACTCACAACATTTAATTTCCTCTTAAAGAATCTTGGACACTCTGTCTCAGATGAAGATTGGCTTGGGTCTGAGTCTGGGACTTAGCAAACTAAACAGGCATCTGGTTAAAAAGAAATGAAAAAAAACAATCAATAAACCATAAAAAAAAATCCTATGTATTATTATTATTATTATTATTATTATTGTTGCTGGTGATGCATTTACGATAACTCATTTAAATTCAATGAACTTCGTTTGGATTCTGTTTTGAAAAAGGACCAATCTGATCCACGTATACAATGATCTGTGCATAATATAAGGGTCATCTTTTAAATACACCACCTAATATATTATAATTAATAGTATTTTTTTTTTTTTACTGCTCTCAGAAACCAATTTTTCTTCACCATCTTTGTCGCAATCTGGCCACTGATGAGGTGTGCGCTTACTAACCTGTTCGTTCTTTTTTACTCTTCGCCTGCCGGATTGGAGGGTATAGGACTATTTGCCATATTTGGTTTTTTCAATCTTTGTTTTGACTTGCTCAATTATTGAACGTTACAATTAAAAGCAGTCATCAAAAACATAAAATCCAAACAAGATAGAACCTATTATCTCGATGTTGGCCCATTGTACCTCTCTTCAACTTGTACCTCAACAGCCAAAACTATTGAGATGAGGGGTACATTACAGATAAAGCCACTGTCTATGTCTATCTATGTCTGATGTTATTTGATCAACAAATTAATAGAATTATGAAATTCCCTGCACATATGAATTATTGAGAATGATTAACTTACCAGTCTCGTGATGTGAATTATCTTCCTCCTCATAACAGTCTGCAGTTCAACCCCAGCTGTGTCTCAGTAAATAAACTGCAAATGAGTATATTGTGTACAAAAAAAAAAAAAAATTAAATATAAACAATTTAATACAAAAAAAAGTACTCGGGTACTTCAAGGAATAGTTTAAAAAAAAAAAAAAAAAAAAAAAAAAATAGATGCTCACATATTACAAAATGATTGTCAATTTTTTTCTGAAGTTTATTTTTCTATGAAACATTATCATGTTATCTGTGGTAATCTATTGTGGTTTATTTAGTCCATGAGACTGTCAGAGTCTTGGACCTATTGCGGATGAGCAAGGGAATCTCCTTCACTGTGGGAAGTGATTATCTGTTCGTGATATCCGCTCACAATATCCAGTTCCGCCGTGGCAATTCACGCATCGCAGCGTTCCGCCTTTGGATCATCGCATCTTCTACAACACGTTCAATCGCGTTGATGTGCCTGCTCGGTGGAACTTATTATCCCTTCATCGCAATGGCCGCCACTACCTTCATTCCTTCCTTGCATCAGTGACTAGAGGTATCCATCAGGATGCTCCATTCTGTGGAAGAGCTAATCCAGGGTCTCGATCATGTAGAAATGGAACTGACTTAGTGTCATAATGTGGCCAGCAAGGGCATAAGAAAAAGTTCTTGCCCTTATTACATAGGCCAGAGGCCAAGAAGAAGAGAGACCACTATAGTCATGAGATTGAAACAAAAGAAATTGTACAATCTTGCCAGAATATCAATGAATTTTGTGGATTCTCTATTCCCCAAACTCCGTAAATGTGTTGATGTAAACAGTGTAAATCTTCATCTTGATATAGAAGCAAAGTAAAATAATAAATCCCCAACGGGATTAATTCCACATTTCAATAAAGGAATCCCTATGTGTTTTTTTAAATGAAGAGGACTTGTGAATAAATTGATGAATTTTAAATATATACTATCTAAGACTTTAAATGACATAGCGTATAAATATAATATTGGCCTAAATGAGACGCTTTTGTAAAGTGATGATATATTAATGATATATATTCTTACAAAGATTTTGGTAAATTTTTCGGTAAAGACCGGTAACTCACGTGGCGGTGGAGTGTAGTCTACGTACAACCGCGCTAGGTGTTTCCGCTAGATGGATTTTAGAATGTATGAGTTTAAGAAATATTGCCTGAAGTACGTCCTTAAATTTCTACTCTTTTATTTATATATGTTTGTATAGACCAACAATGCGACGAATGACTTTTTTTGTAAATAATGATGAATGCTTAGTAAAATGCCTCAAAATTTGAATTAGTCTTAATGGGTATTTAAACTGATTTTGATAAAGCAAATCTGTATGAAAACACGTTCGCTTAAAGCTCTAAATGGGAAACATATCAAATTTGTTCAACGATTGGACACTCCGACTAGAGTCACTAACAATCAAGCAGCATCAAGATGTATATGCATTACTAAACCGACGTTATTTTGTTGAATTATGGGAGTGACACCATATTCAATTAGTGACCATTTTCATGAATTTTTGGAATTTGAAATAGTAAAAAGAAACGAAGGATCAAATGTATAAGATACATGTTTTTAAAACGGTTCAATGTAGAAATGGTTTTAAACGTGATTATGTATTTTTTTTTGTATGAATTGGAGCTTTCATGAATCAAATTAACCATATTGAAACGTTGTTATGGGAAACTGAAAGAATTCTATATTAAATAATATTGATACTCATTTACCGCTGAAACACGGAGAATTAGAGAAAAAACATTCACTTGGATAACAAGTGCATACGGAATATAATTGATACGCGGGACAAGAAATTAAAGAAGTTCATGAAAATCAATCCTAAGGTTGACTTGGAGTATGTATAAAAAAAACTAAGAAATAAAGTCA
>CALNVZ010001676.1:139208-163539 GCA_940671915.1 Paracentrotus lividus
ACCCTTCTGCTCTCTGAAACGTGCTATCCTGACAACCTGCTCGAATTACTTACGAAGGCTTCTCGGGAAAATTTCCCTATGTCTCTCACAACACAACAGGGGGCGCTCTTTGGATACCCCATGTATCTCAGTTAGGTGCACAGCACCTCGAGATTTGCACAAATAACAGTAGAAAAAACAATTTGAAATTTAACACAATATTTCTGTAGTGAAAGGTAAAATCAATAATAAATTTTAAAAAAAAATTAATATGATTTGATTTGATTTTACCAGCTGGAAGATCATTCTGTAAAGAATTTTGCATTTGCTCTCTTAGTTAAACAGCACCAGAGTCATCGTCCCATATAAACTAAAATCTGCATATTGATAAAGTCACTGACACGGGCCACTGAGCGTTTTTGAAAGTGGAAGGACTGAGCCAAAGGGGGCCGGGGTTGGAAATGCAAAAAAAAAAAATGAGAATCGATGGTTATTTTATTTTAACGTTTTGTTTTTTTTTTTTTTTTTTTTTTTTTTTGGGGGGGGGTAAAAAACGTGGGGTTGAAGCCCCCCGCTAGCACAGTTTTGCCTACACAGCCTAATTAACAAATGCCTTCTGTTTGCTTAATTTTTTTTTCTTCCTCTTTATGTTTTGTGGGGTGGGAGGGCAACCCCTTCCTTTCATTGCACAGTACAGCATTAAGTGCCCATTTATATAGTATACTGTATGTACAAGATTTGTAAATAGATATTTTCTTATATAATAATTCGACTTATGGGAATCACAATGCAGTTCTACTCGAGTCAGATGTAATCAGCAATACAAGGTTACGGGAGTTCACAGTATTGTGTGTAAGTCATATGATGTAAAAAAAAAATTCTTACAGTTATGTTGCCAGCACCACGTCATCAATCTCTCCAGATAGGGTAGCGGTTCCTTTTGTATCATGAGCCCTGGCCAGCGGCCTGGGGCTGTCACCAATGCACTCTCCGCAATAGTTGTTGAATTTTGAAAGGTGCAGTCATGCCTTCACACTCAAACAGACCACCCATTTTATAAACCCATAATACGAAGCAGAACCTTGAAATATCTCGAAGACGGGACAATCGATGAAGATTTGTACTTGTATAATCAAGAGTGTAACATACTACCATACGTATGTTGCATTAATTCTAGCGCTTTTCGATATCCGGAAGAAATGTTTCACGTGGTTTGAGCGAACGAGCCAATTGCGATTGCCGTTTTTTAGTGAGCGATTGGCTAAAAGCAAGGGGCTACATTCACTCTATCATTAATAATACAAAATAGTGTACACAAGTGTCGGTAAAGGACTTACCTACTCAAAATCTTGCCTTTAGGATGGAAATTTGTTCGCTTAGTCATGATTATGCCATTCATGTGCACCTTCGATGGACAGCATGTGGAGCAGACAAAGCTAGTCATTATATTATAAAAGAATATCTCCAATAGAGGTCCGAATTGAGATGGTCAGAATCAATATAGGTATTGGTAAATTGCCAATTGGTCTAACCACTTTGACTAAAATGAGTGTCTACACTGTAATAAAAAAAAAATACAGAAAAATACAGCAAAGTGATGTCAGCAGAGTCGCTACAAAATGTAATTTAAAATACGTTTTGCTGTAATTTCTCCCTTAAGGATTGATAAGAGAGAGGAAAACAAATCATTAGAGTTCTAAAGCTTACGTATTTGGTTAAAACGGAACAAATGTGTTATCTCGATTGTGATTTTTTGTTTTTCACACGTGATTATTTGCGGAGAAATTTACAACAAAACTGTTTTTTGATTACATTTTTTATGGCGACTCTGCTGACAGCAGACTTGCTATAAAAATACATATATTTTTACAGTTTGGTCTCATCCCATATGATCTGATTCCATTTCGTCTATAACCAGTTCGTCTAATTGCCTAATTACCACTTCGCCTATTTACCATTTTGTTTAATTCCCATTTCGTCTAATGTCCAATTCAAACTGGTAATCGACCCAATATTAGACGAAAAAGCAAACGGACGTCCTGTTGGAAATTTACGTGACAGAAAAACCTTCGAAAAATAAAAAGTCGTCGAGTGTAGAAATTGCCCTTTGTCATAAATAAACGATAATACATTAACAAATGTTAATGGGAGTAAAAAAAAAATACTTGTGCATGCAAAAGTTTGCGTCAAGCGATTATGTATTGTCTGTTTAATTACAATTCTATTGTAGAAGTTTCCGGGGGTGTTTATTTTGCTCCATTCCTGCTGACCAGTAGGCCTAAATATTGATAGTGAATTCCAGTAAAATGGACATTCCCTTTTTTTTGGGGGGGGGGGAACATTCGGCAGTGAAACGGTAATGCAGAACCTGAAATACATTAAATCCAATAACCCCGGTTGTCAACAACAATTCTCGTTTGAAAATAATCTATAGCATTGGTAGAAAATCAATACGGTGTATCTATACATTATTATAATGATAATGGAATAAGGACCATTAATGTTAGCTATTCAAAGAATATATATTCACTATATGCTTTCGCTGCACTACGTCGTATAGCACAAGCGCATTGTTATCGGGTGACAGCCTGATTTCTGTTTCACCATGAAATTTGCTCATTTGAAATATAATAATTAAAAATGCACATCCTTATTGTTTTTCAAATCAGTTATATTTGGTAATTGATTCTTACCTATGATTTCCATTTGATTATGTCATGGACTACTCCCCCCTTTTTTTGGGGGGGGGGGGATCTTTGTACTGATTAGACCTTTGTATTGATTTATATTAGTTCTGATTCCTGACTAAACACCTTATTACATACAGAGCACTCATAAGTATTTCTTCGCGTGTGTTCTTGTGTGAAGCAGTGAATTCTAATTCCTGAGTGAACATTTTATTACTTTCTGAGCATTCATAAGTATTTTCTTCAACATGGAACCTCGTGCGTTTTTTTAATTAGCACGATTGTAAAACCCCTATGCACTTTGATGCATTTGAAAGGTTTTTCTCCAGTATGTGTTCTCATATGAATAGTTAGATGAGCTTTCAGAAATAAACCTCTTTTTAACACTGTGGACAGCAGTAAGGCATTACTCCACCGTGTGATATCATGTGTCTAGCAAGGTCATATTTTACAGTAAATCCCTTATACATTCTGAACAATGAAAATGCTTTTACTGTTGGTGTGTTCCCATGTTTCTAGCAGGATTAGATTTGGTACTAAATTCCCTACTACCTGGATAACATTTGTAAGGCTTTTTCTCCAGTGTGTGTCTCATATGTATGATGAGTTGACTTTAGAACTAAATGCCTTTATTGCATTAGTACAATGGTAAGTCTTTTTCTCCAGCGTGTGTTTTCCTCTATATTTGCAAAAACTGATTTCTGCCAAATGTATTTTCATATGATCATTTAAGTCTCATTTTTAGCAAAACCTCACAACGTTCCGAACAGTTAATAACCTTCCTCTAAAGCTGTCAGTTTTCAACAATTCCAGTGTTGCATTCTTTTCTCTGATATACAGTCATGACTGAGGACACAATTTGAAACTTTGCTCGTTCTATCTATACCTCTAGTGATTATTTTTCAAATCATTTTAAACTTAGACTAGAGTGCTCTTCTTAAAACTTCCCAGGAACTTTCAGCGCCTGGTTGTATGGTCTGAATTTTTCAGTTTGCTTGTGATCCTTACTCACAACATTTATTTCCTTTTAAAGATCTTGGAACATCTCAGTCTCAGATGAAGATTGGCTTGGGTCTGAGTCTGGGACCTTAGCAAACTAGAACAGGCATCTGGTTAAAAAGAAATGACAAAAAACAATCAAAACCATAAAAAACCTATGTATATATATTATTTATTATTATATTTGTTTGCTGGGTGATGCATTTACGATAACTCATTTAAATCAATGCAACTCGTTTTGGATTCTGTTAGAAAAGGACCAATCTGATCCACATATATATGATCTGTGCTATAATACAAGGTCATCTTTTAAATACACACCTAACTATATATATATATACTATTTTTTTTTTACTGCTCTCAGAAACGGATTTTCACACATCTTTGTCGCATCTGCCATGATGAGGTGTGCGACTTACTAACCTGTTCGTTCTTTTTTACTCTTCGCTGCCGGATTGGAGGGTATAGACTATTTGCCATATTTTTTTTTTTGTTCACATCTTGTTTTGACTTGCTCAATTATTGAACTTACAATTAAAAGCAGTCATCAAAAACATAAAATCCAAACAAGATAGAACCTTCAATCTCGATGTTGGCCATTGTACCCTCTCTTCAACTTGTACCTCAACAGCCAAAACTATTGAGATGAGATACATTCAGATAAAGCAACTATCTATGTCTGTCTATGTCTGGTGTTATTTTGATCAACAAAATTATAGAATTATGAAATTCCCTGCACATATGAATTATTGAGAATGATTAACTTACCAGTCTCGTATTGTGAATTATCTTCCTCCTCATAACAGTCTCCAGTTCAACCCCAGCTGTGTCTCAGTAAAATAAACTTGCAAATGAGTATATGTGTTCCAAAAAAAAAATAATAATAACAATCTTAATGCAAAAAAAAAGTACTCGGGTTAAAAAAAATAAAAAATAAAAAAAATAGATGCTCACATATTACAAAATGATGTGTCAAATTTTTTCATGAAGTTTATTTTTCTAATGAAAACATTATCAATGTTATCTGTGGTAAATCTATTGTGGTTTATTTAGTCCATGAGACTGTCAGAGTCTTGGACCTGTTGCGGATGAGCAAGGGAATCTCCTTCACTGTGGAAGTGATTATCTATATTTAAAAAAAAAAAAAAAAAAGAACTAATTAATGTTTATCTATGTCTGGTGTTATTTTGATCAACAAAATTTTATAATTCTGAAATTCCCTGCACATTGAGAATGATTAACTTACCAGTCTCGTGATGTGAATCATCTTTTAATATTCTCCTTCCAATTCTTCTTCTTCCTTCATGTCCTTCATGTAATATATCTCATATCCATCGCTATTTTCGATTTGATCCTCGTCTTTAAAGCTAACTTGTTGTTCTGAAAGATAATTATGACAGTGTATAAGTCAATATTGTCAACAAATATAAAATAGAACGCTTTCTCATTTTTCTTCTTTCATTATGTCATGCGCAGTTGAGTATATACAAATACAAATTGCGCATTATAAATTTCCAATTATTATTTATTATTATTATAAACAAACAAATAGGTATAACACGAAGTAGTAAGATAAAAAAAAAACAAAAAACAAAGATAAATTCAGAAGCGTTGGAACCTAAAAAGGCACATTCCCCCCCCCCCACCACATTTTTCATGCACTCTGAAAGTGCCCATTTTTAGAAATCGTTTTATGGCTAAAAAGAGCCCTTTTATTCTTAAAAGAAGCCTTGCAGACTTTATGTCACATGAATAATTTCATTTAGAAAGAAAAAGAAATGGACTCTCAAGGCAAAAAAAAAAAAAAAAAAATAAATAAATAAATAAATAAATAAATAAATAAATAAAAATAGATAAATCTGATGCTCCTGTACCTTAAATTATAACCCAAACCTGTTAAATTCATCTTCGATTGAATAACTAAATCAGGCTTCCATCCAGGGGGGGGGGGCGGAGAGTGCGAGCGCCACTAGTTGGATTGCAAGAAAATATTTAAAATGCATTTATTTTGTACAAGTTTATGAATTTGGTACATTTTCCCAGCTCTACCATTTTAATTGATACATACTATATTTCCAGTTTCCTTTTATTTCATTTTCCTGTTTTTCTTCTTTCTCTGTCCCTTTCTCGCCTTGTCGGCGCCCCCCGTGTCGGTACGAGCCCGGGTGCCTGCAGATTCGGACTTTTTGTAATAATTATTGGGTCTTCAATTTCAAATATCATTAACCCTAACATTCTCGTAGGCTCAGCACACACCATTTCCCGCAATCTCCCTGGAAAAGAAAAACAAAACAAAACAAATTAAACAAATAAAACAAAAACAAAACAAATAAATACATATCAATTCTACTCTATGTAAAATGTAAAGTTAACGTATATCAATGTGTGGCATTAAATCGTAATTAAACAAGGCGCGTCCATTATATCTAAGAGGCCAGACGCAACAAAGTGACGTTGGAAATACGGCTGAGAAGCGCAGAAATCTATACAGCTGGCTGCAATAACAAAAACTCGCGTAAGAAGACTTCCCTGCATTCGAATGGTATCGCCCGTCCGGTGATGGAGCAAATACTGCGTTGAGGTGAAAGAAATTTATGAACTTTTCTCATGGTTTTAATTAGTAGATGCTTCAGACCAGATGGAGGAAAAAGACATTTTGGAAAGCCTATATCATGATTGTGCTGAAGTTGTAATCAGAACCTGTATTTTACATAGATTGATGCTCCAAACCAAGAGATCTCGCCAAGACGCCGTTCGCATTACTTTCTATGCGATATGCATGTGATTTGCGTAAACATTGACCAATCGAGAAAAAATCTCTTATAATAGTTCAAAGTGACAGGACTTTTTTTTTTAACCAATTGAAATAAATATACCATTAATGGAAAGCTGAGAATTCAACCTTTTAAAAACCGTGTGATCATTACAGTGTAATATAATATTGCGTCATTGAGGAGCAAGACTTTGAAGCGCATGAGCTGTCGGGCTCAAAATTGGCCATATTGTACAGAATATGTTCTGACCAGGCTTTCGAATTGATTCAAGTGACAGGACTTTTTTCCCTTTGCAATAAGTTCAGGGGCCGCGGAGCGTTTTTGAAAGTGGAGGGGCTGAGCCGAAGTGGGGGGTGAACAGGCTAAAAATCACAAATGTATGGTCATTTTGCATTTTTGTACACGTTGGCTGAAAAAGTGGGGGGGCTGCAGCCCCAGCCCCCCCGGCTCCGCGGCCCCTGAAGTTATCCCTATTTCTGAAAATTCAGACTGTGAGCGTACTCAATCAAATTGCATTTCTTTGAAGGTAGTTGCTCACCACAATAAGAAATAAAGTGAAAAACTGTCCAAAACAGAAAAAAGTAAATGGGAGCGTCGCTTTGAGTAGAATGTAGCGCCCTCTATCTCTTAGTTTACAACTAGAATTGATATGAAATAAAAATAGAATCATAAATTAATGATAACCCCGTCGCTCGATCCCTAGCTCTCTCTCCCCCCCCCCCCCCCCCCCCTCTATCCATATCTACGGTGCACATGAGTTCTGAACACATCTTAGTTAATGAGAGCAATATATCATACGACGAATTTATTAAGATTACGTACTCTTCTGACAGCAGATAGCTTTCTGCAATTATTGTGACTTTTCTGCGCCAACCACTCTGATACGTCTCCGATTTTTACTGAGTTGAGTTTACTATGGCCGAGTTATCGTTTAATCGTGCGATTTCGTTATGTTAGTTTTCAGTTCATAACATTTGTAATATTTGTTCTATTTTGAAGTATAATAATTAATAAACATTTGACGCAAATAATAATCGACTCAATTGTTTTAAAATAAATTTAACTTGAATCATAATTAGCTATTTTATGAGAAATTCAAAGATTAAGTAAGGCGGAAAGGATATTTAATTCCTGTATTGCATGTGAAAAGGCTAATATCTATGACCACGCCCAGTCAGCTGTGAAAAGCCGCACCTACGGCCTACTCGCTCAAATCCACGTTGCCAAACGACGTACGGAAAAAGACAATAGATCACGCCTGTAGTCTCGGCTTGGTTGTTTCGGGATTCCGGTGACTAGATTTTGGTAAGGATTTCTATTTTATTTTCAACGTTTGGTTCGCTATTAACGTAACAAATTTCTGATTGAGTTTCATACATCATTGCATTGTTGATAAATTAAGCATTACTTGGATGAAACGTCAGGGGATAACGAAGCAAAAAAGGGACAAAACAAGCAATTATCAGAGCAAGATTTTATGCCGATTTTATTGCGTGCTAGATCAAGACTGTGCACAAGCCGTGCGCACTAAGATATTGGAGTAAAAGAGATCTAGTCAATGAGAAGACTTTCAGAACTGAAGCAAACTTTCGTTATTAAATAACATTTTCACTTAGGGGGGGGGGGGGTAAGGCCTAAGTATATTTTGATGGAAAAAAAAACCTTGGGCTATTTCCGCCAATTTGTCTCCTCTGTGCTCGCTCACTGTGTACAAATACTTACAATACTTCTCTCAGTTTTATACTTGACGTACATGTTAAACGTACCCATGTCACTGTCGTAACGTAAACCCTGTCCTGTACTACCCTCGTCTGTACCTATCACACATGTACTCCTCTGCAACAACTGCAGTTCTCCAAACTGGAGGAAGTCAAGCGAAGAAGAAGAAGAAGTACAAAGTCAGTGGCGTGGAACGATGTCTCCGCCACTGACGAAATGAACGGGAGTGAATGGACTGATGACTTATAACCAGATTATGCCAAACCTTGGAGACTGGAGTTGACCATGTTGCAAAATTTCTAGACCCATTAAAGGAAATTAAATATTTGCCTTGTTTTTTTTTTTGCGGGGGGTCTGCGAGGTAAAATTTAAAGAGTAGATTTGAGGAAGTGTCTGAGCTGAGGGTACCTTAAAGCAAGTGTTTCTTCTGGTAATTGTGTTGGTATTCAAGTTTTTGTCATGTTCCCATTCACCCAATTACTTTTGTCTTTACTTTTGTATTTCAGATTAATTCCTGAATTTTGTAGGCTTGCCTTCATTTCCTCATTTCATCAGAATGGCTGGCAAAGGAGGGTAAGTGATTAGGAGAATTTAAAGGGATTGAGCAACTTTATGGAGACAAATTTTACTAACAGTGCAAGGGATTCTACATAGAGCGTTACAAAACAAATGGAATTGCCCAATTCCAAATTACATGTAGATTGAAGTTAAAGGTAGTGTCATCCTTTTGCAGGCAAAAATATTACATTTCTAGTTTTTGAGAGGATTTTTGTAGTATATCAATGACTATATCTTCCCACAACATGATTAAGCTCAAATGTGTATGTTTGTCATATTGCGATTATCAAAATTCAATCCTATTTTTTTTAACCTCAAAAAATATATACCGTAGGCCTACGGTGCGACCCGTTGACCGTTAGCGCAGAGAATAATGCACGCTGATGCACCATGTGTAAATTGCTGTGTGTGGTCCGTGCTGCAGTGCACACGCTGTAATATCAACGATGTTGATGGAGAGCTGGTCTAGATTGGTAGTCATATTTTCGTTTCATATTACTGATCTAGGCAACCTATTACAGTAAGATTGAATAGACAGTATAGGTCAATCATATTCTAAAGTTTTGCCAAGTTGCATTAGTGTTTACAATTTGTGAAAAAGGATGACACTACCTTTAAGCAGTTCTAAGTTACATTTTTTTTTTGTTCTCCCTTTATTCTGATCATAATCATAATTATGCATTATGCTTATAATCAACTTTTCATGACTAAATTTAATTTGTGAGCATAATCCCCCTTCCTTTATGGAGGATATCCATTTACAATAATGCAATGACCTATCTAAGAGTTAGGTTGCAAATTTGAAACAACCATTCTGATTAGATCATTAGTTCACACTGAGATTTATGCAAGAGGTATTAATGCAACAAGGATACTGATTGGTTATTATTCATATTGATTTGCAATTTATCATGTTTTTTCTTGTGTTTTTGGACTTATTTTCCTTTGTTTAATAACAGATGTATAATTTCATTTAGGTAAAATTTGAATTAATCTATTATACATGTATCATGTTTTGTTAAAATGTTTGATATGCTATTTATTTATTATTCATTTATTCAGTCATATTTTTCCAGGGTGGCCTCATCAGTGATCACAGCAGTGTTTTACAAGAGTGCCCTGCGAGATTTGACAAGATTTCTGTATCTGTATCTGTCCGTGACGTACAATCACCAGCATCTGGTTGTGCCGTACGTTGGGTTTAGGGTCAAGCGCTAAACACGTATATTTGGATAGTTGCTTTGAGACAAGGGCCTTGATATCCAGACTTTCTAATTTGAGTTTGAATGTTCCTATATATCTTTAGAGCTTCTGATGTCCTCGCTGAGACTGTTCCATTCTGGATGGTCCTGGGATATAAGGAGTGACGGTAGCAGTCCTTGTTTGATTTTATTACGTTAGTATTTGAGAGTTCCCTTTGTCTAGTTTGGTATCTACAGCTGGTTGGGTTTTGAGATTGAGATGGACTGATATGATATGAATTGAACGCAATTCAGCAATCGTGCCGCTATGTTTGATCCTAATAAAACTATTTTCAATCAATCAGTCAATCAATTATTTCTCTTTCACAGTTTTAATCCAGATCCTGAGCTCTCGAAGATCTGCACAGAACTTTGGGAAAAGGACACAAACCGGCTCGAACCGAATGTTGATTACTGTTGATTTGCAATTATTTTTCTTTCACAGTTTTATCCGGATCACTGAACTCTCAAAGATTGTACAGAGCTTTGGAGAAGGACACAAACCGGCTTGAACGGATGTTTGATTACAAGATGAATCTTCGCGGCTATACTCATTACCATAACAAGGAGAAGTAGACCAGGCTATAAGATCCACTCTTTACCAGTGTTTCTTGATGAAGCCCTCCAGAAACCAACCTTCAAGGCGTAAGTTAGTAACGATAACAACTTCTTAGCGTTTGTTAGCGAGATAGCTTTGGATAGGGGTCGCGCTGCAACGAGCCACAGTTGAGTGATGCAGCGGTGCCCCATCTAAAGTTATCGACGATCACTGCATTTACGTTTCACACACACTACAGGGAACTGTTTTTATAAAATTGCGCACATTGCTAGCTCTAGAGTAGATCAAGAGCTACATAGCAAGAATTCCAAGGATTTATTTTCTTGGAATTTTCGGTGAAGTAGCTCAAGTAAGATTCTACATCATGGTCATCCATCAGAAAGTAAGCCCCGCCCAAATTGTTTATATCTTTTTTAGCGCAGTTTATGCACACAGGAGCCTTAGCATAAAAAATAACAGGCATCACACATTGAGCGTTTTTGATCAACCACGATGGAGTGAAATCACAGAGCCATTATTAAAAGTCAAATAAAATATGCTTTTTCTATTGGGCATATATACCCTAAGTATTACAGATGCATTGCCTGTGAATTTTCTTAGTCATATAAGGAGATATGTTGTCTTAAAAGATTGAAATTGATCTTTGTCCAAAACAAAGTACTGATAAACAAGTGTTTGGATGCCTCGTTAAAGAAGACGGTTATCTGATATCTCGCGATCAACCATGACAGCTCATCTAAGCCCCAATCGCATAACAAACTACTCGATAAACTCAAAGTAAAACAGAATAATAGATGCCTAAATAAGTGAATATGACAGTCATACCTAAACTAAATGTAACTGAATCACACCTAGACTCTAAAAAGAAAAAAAACAGACATCTTTGACCGAATGCTATGACCCAATGACAAAATGCAACGACTGTGTTAAAAACGCTACATGTCATACATATACAAATACTACCTGGAACAAAAGCGAAAGATAAAACAATTAAGCCATAGTACTACGTCAAATCCAACTGGATAACAACAGTCGCAAAGACAAGTAATAATAAGACATTGATAATACCACAAAATAAGCATAACATGATCAACAACGTGATGATGAATGACATGAAGAGTAATATTGCGTATGAATCAGCTGAATTGATAGATAGATGGAACAATAGCCCAACACTACGTCAAATCTCAGCCAGGACAAAAATCGACATCAACAGACCCAACATACAAGTCAATCAATATGGATGATAACCGAATAGAAAGAGTGATAATTAAAAAACTAGAAAAGAATACAGCGCGTGGAAAAGGAGAAAGAAAAAAAAAAAGAAAAGAAAAAAAAAAAAAAGCGCCAAAACAGACATAACAAAAATAATACAATCATAACATAAACTGATCCAATCCTCCTTAATTAGATCCAATCATGTAAAAAAATAAATAAAATACAAAAACTGCTCAATGAAAAACACTAATCCAGCAAAGTCAAAATCTTACTAAACTCCTTCGCCAATCGCGCCGCTATCCATCTAATCCTGTGTCACCTCTTATCACCCTACATAGCCTCCTCTTTTCCTTTTTCTTGGCACTGACACTCATCATCAACAACTAAATGACCGGACTAAATCTTAGAAAATATACTAGAGGTAAAACATTACATGTTGCATGTTAGGAAAGGTAGCTTTATATATATATATATATATATATATATATAAATATATATATATATATATAATATATAATAATATATATTATTTTTATTTTTTATTTATTTTTAAACTCCACCTATTTCCATAAACCAAAATGGCACGTGTATTGCGAAAAAAAAAGTCTCAGAAACCAAAAACTTCATTAAATGCTAATTTGCTGTCATAATTTCTCATTGCCTGACCACATTGATAAAGCTTAATAACATATTTAAGTAATAACAATAATTCAGAGCTCATCTTTAAAAAAACAACAACAATACAATCAAAATAATAACAGATTTTTTTTCAAAAATGAGATAATTTCAATAAATTTTGACTATCAATGTTATCATAGTTTTCTCATAGGCCTATGCGTCATTAATGCAATATGAGGTCGGCGTTCGTCTCCAAGTAGAATTTCCCCTATCCGCGGTATTCTGATCGGGCGCGGTAACCCATTACAGGGCACCGCGTGTTAACCGCATTTCAACGCAGTTACCGGCGATATACTGGCCAGCTCTCGCTCAGGTAAGGTTATGCGGTGAAAAGAACATATGTTAAACGGATGCTATCTGTAAATAAACTTCCATCTCGTGAATGACTACAACCCGAAGAAGAGATCTTACGCCGTTGCATCCGGTGGTCTACGTCCACCGTGGATTAGAGTCCACGGTGCCCACAGACTGAGAAAAAATAATAGTAAGCCAATGTCATGCCATTAAACGTCAATTAAAAAAAAATAATAAATGGATTCAACTCAGAGCGTCTTCTACGAGAAAGGATCACGGAACTAAATTAGCTGAAACGTTTTGACCTCTCGCAAGGGTATGCGGTAAAATAACTGTTGAACGATGCTATCTGTAAATAACTTCCAAGCTGCGTGAATGACTACAACCCGAAGAAGAGATCTAACGCCGTTGCCATCCGGCTTGTCACGTCCACCGTGGAAGAGTCCCGTGCCCCCAGGCTGGATGGAAAATAATAGTGAAGCAATGTCTGCAATTAAACGTCATTAAAAAAAAAATAATAATAGATTGGTTATTCAGAACATTCATGAGGTACGTCCTCTTCCTTTGGCTGAGGGTGCTGAATCAAAAGCACTAAACGACGCTCCGAATTTGCCTCTCCCGGTTCTACCTAAAACGAGTGCTGAACCTATTTTCTTTTGATCTGATATTAGTAGTTTTTAACAGTGATAGGGCCTACAAAGGTAAATTTAAACTTAGTCTCAAAAGATGAGATTAAAAAAGCGAATCACTCAACAGTAGGCGCGTAGAAATAAAGAAACTTGCATTTTCTCGTAATAGTCTAAACTCAATCTATAAGCCCTTTTGCAACAACGTCTTTACATCTTAATAGAGTTCCAATTCCTCAAATAAATAATTTCGAGACACTCGCCACTAATTCACTTAATGCATCTTGTGCGAGTGTTTCTATACAATTCTCGCTCCTAAACATAAAAGAAAATGGCATGTCTAAAAGTACTTGATAGATAATTTCAATAATTATCAAAAGTGGTGTCTCCAACCGTCCATTCTTCTTTTACCTTGCAACATCTCGTCCTAATCCTGTGACGTCATTGCATCTGTGTGGATGACGTCGACAAGAGGGCGTCTGTCGTGTCGACGTCGACACTCGGGTCCGTTGTCGCGCCAATCGAAACCCTTCGTCGCGGAAGTACGGGCCAGGCGGGGTCGAGGACCTGCGTGTTCATTAAATAGAAATGGATTGTTATTGACCATTAAATTAACGCCAAAACTGTTAATATCAGACATTAAATTTTGTCACCGCCCCTATTTTTCAAATTTTCGGCAGGTCCCCTCTTTTGTCAAATTCTGGATCTTTCGCTGTAATAATTATTAACCCATCAACATGCATGCCTATGCTCATCGATGTATATTGGACAATTCCAAATTTAGAAAAACAAACAAAAAAATCAGAATTCGGATCCAAGCGGGGGCGCAGGGGAGGGGGGGGAAACCCGCGAACCCCCCCACTTTATTAATTTGGAAAGTCACTCATTTGTTAAAATCGGCGACGCCCAATCCTGGGCCTCCTCCACTGCAAATTCAATGAAAATAACGAACATAAACGAAGAAGGCCATTATCTGTTTTGTTTGTTTAATTTGTTTGCATGATCTTTACCCAAATTTTGATATAAAATTTGGGGCGGAACCCAACATTCCAGATGAATATATTCATACCCGAAATTCGGCCAAAGCCAGGTTGGTATTCTTCCGGCATAACCCGCCGGCGTGTCCGCCGAGACTCAATCCTTCGGTGGACTCCTTGATAGTACATGCCGCGTCTCGAGGTTGAGGAAGCGGGCTAAGTAGTCCGATCTCTTCGTCCAACCACCCTGGTGTTCTGATGGGCTACCCCGTAGAGGGGCTGGGCTGCCACCCAGTCTCCCAGATCCACCATGATGACGTTAGCGTCCTTCCTAGATCCGAATATGAGATTGAGATTTAGCTTGAGAGAGATGGATAATCGAATAAGATCATTAATCGCGAAAGAGCCAGTGCAGGAAAGAGAATTTTATGTCTAGCTTCCCACTCTCAGACATAATTAGGAATTACAAATCAATATTAATTAGAAGCATTGACGCAACAAAACAAAATCAGTTCTAGTTTAGTTTTGCTTCCTTTTATTTGTGAACATCTAAAAAACAGGGTGTTTAGTAAACAATTGAACATATCTGTATTCTAATGAAGAAATAAATTGTCAACTGTGTTGAACAAATCCATTGCAACGACCAAATAGGTCCGCCCCTTTATATTAGCAGCAATAGACCGCCCGCACATCCCCCTCCGATTCCGAGCCCCCAAAACAAAAACCATGCCATCACTGACCACTTCGAGAAAGGCATCTTTCTCTCGATCTCTTCAGAATTGAGACCATTTGGACCACCACCCGCTGCCCGAACATCTTTCGTCTTCATTTTTCGAGTCGAAGTTACGATGCGTCGGAAGACCATCGACATTTCGTGCCGGGTTCAACTTCCTTGGTAGACGTCCCTGTTGGTCCGGGTGTATAGGGGAAGAAACGGGTGTTGATGACGTCAGGTGAACGTGGTGGAAAGCCAGGGAGTTGGCATTGGTGGATTGTCGGCAAAACAGCCGACATCATCAAAGCATACCTCTTCAGCTTTGACTGTTATGGCAAGGAGAAAGAACGAAAGAAATGGTCAGTTGACAGATATATTTAGAGCGGCACGAATAGATTGAATATAAAAAAACGGAAAGAAAAAATTAACATGATTGTAGAGACAACATACGTTTTGTAAAATTACCTTCCAATCGAATGAGGGGGATTTAAATATTTTATATATAACTCCTGCCCAAGTTAACTGATGAATATATTTTCTTATTGGCTGACATCATAAACCATTGATTGAAACCAGTAAATAAAATCAAAATATGTCATTGTCAAATGATATTTCTGGACTTGCAGAGTGACGTACGAAACGTCCACGTGAATTGGATAATAAGAGGTTGTCATGCGTTTTACCTTGTTAAAGAAAATCCCAAACGTAAGGAGAAAAATTGCAGCACGGCATCCATTTTTGAACCACGTCGACCAGTATGTTAAAGAGATTCGTCAAACCCAGATGTCTTGTTACGTCAAAAGATGATACTTAATTTTTGATACGATTTCGTAACCTGCTTGTGCGATAAGACACCTGTTCAAAAACTCGTGTCGCGTTCATTTTCTTAACTTTTTTGTAAATGTTTTCTCTACATTATATGTTTATGTCCTTCCATATCTAGTCCTTTCGCGATCATATGAAAATAATAAAATTACATTTAATAAATCCTCATTTCAATAATACATTTAAAAAACGGAACACAAACCCTCTCAAGATTAACTTATGAATGATTTCCTTCAAGATATCGAGAAAGAATTGGACGCGATCAATTGGCCTTTAGTGGCAGATCATTTTGTAGACCTTTATTAACGTCATGGCCATGAGCCAAACTTCAGACAACAAATTTCTTCAGTGACCATAAGGGTAATAACAAGTTTTTCATCCAGTTCAAACACAAACAAATTACAAATTATCGGCACATGTTAAAGGTTCAATCAGAGGAATTGTAAGACATAGGGAATTAGTGGTTTTAATAAGCAACTTATTAGATGTTGGAGGAACGGATTATCAATATTTAGTAGGCGATTGTTAATATAGAGCCGTTATCTACGTCAACTAGTAATTTATTCAGCATCATAATTATTCAGAATCGTAATCAAAACGTCCCTCACAGTTTTTAATGGACAACCGAGCAACCTAGTTTATAATTATTTCATAACTTTTGGTTATACGAACAATTTGGAAATAAATTTCAAAAAGAAATTAAAGAAGAAGGAAGGCTGCCATGTATCGGTCGTTATAGCCTTGTCGGCTTTTTGTGTCTTTCAGAGTCCAAGGGCGTAAATCCGTGTCGAGGAGTGGGGGGATGAGCGAAATAATTTGCCAACTTGTTGACATACACAAGCCTCGCTGCCACAAGTTTTTAATACCCATAGGCCTATAGCAAGAGGCGGCGGAATGGATTTGAGGAGGGATACGAATAAATTTATCTCTGATGTATGCTTTTAGGTTATGGCGCATGCCTTGAATTACTGTTCATATTAGTAATGAAAAACTAATGCCGAGCGCGAGCGCGAGTCCGAAAATTAAAGCTAAGCTTTGGCGATATTTGTGCATTATAGCTCCTATTTGTATTCAGCGAGCGCGAAGCGCGAGCCAACAATTTAAGCTGAAATTGGATATGTTTGTGCTATTAAGGATTACACTTTAGATCGAGGCATGGGATCTAAAGCGGAATGTATTCGGAGACGCGGAGATACGAAGAATTTGTCTTTTGATTATATCTTTTATGAATCATAATGGCTGCCTTTGATTATTGTTCATTTTATTAGTGCGAAAAATAATGCGAGCGCTAAGCGCGAGCTGAAAATTTTAAGGTAAAAGTTTTGAGATATTGGTGCATATGTAGTTTCCTATTTTAGTATTTCAGCGAGCGCAAAGGCGAGCCGAAATTAAGCTGAAATATAATTATGTTTTGTGCATTAAAGGTCATATTTATAAACGCGAGCGCGCCATAACAAAAGTTAAACAAAACATACAGTAGAGCGGCGCGAAAGGATTTGAATGGGTCTCATGGGAAAAAAGGCACATTTTCTGAATAAGGGTACACTTAGATCAGAGCATAGACCTAAAGAGAAATGTTATTCGGGAGGGAGGGAGCGTACGAAGAAAATTTGTCTTTGAATGTTATATTTTTAAGGCTGCTTTTGATTCCTTTTCATTTTAGTATAGAAAAAGTAATGCGAGCGCGAAGCCGCCGAGCCAAAATTTTAAAGTAAAAATTGGAGATATTATTTTGGGCGCCAGTTATTTGATTTTTTTTTTCTATTTAGTATCAGCGAGAGCGAAGTGCGGCCGAAAATTTGTATCATTTAGAAGATACATTTACCATGCTTTGATTAAATAACAGCGATTTAGAAACAAATCCACAATATTGCTATGAAATTTTGTGGGCTGCAGGCCCCAAGCCCTTCCAACAAAAACCTAGCCCGCACACAACTACATTAATGTTTTTTGTTTGTCACAACACCCTTTCCCAGCAGTGCCTTACACTAAGCGTTTGTTCCCAGACGGGGATTGGATCAACCTTTTTATACCTAGGTTAATGTTTTGTTATAGTGCGAGGCGCAAGCGACCGAGCAGGAAAATTTGGGGGTTTTGGAGTAAAAAAGAGGCCAATTTTAGTTATTGAAAGCGCTATTTTTAACCAATAACACAATTATCTAGTGTATTTTTTTTTTCATTTTCTTCTTGAAAACTGGGGGGGATGTTTGTACCAGGCCATCCCCCCTCCTTCAAATCTTGGGGGGGATGGTATCCCCCCATCCCCCCCGGGATTTACGCCGTGCTTTCAGGACGGGTAAGGGACAGAATATACAAACTGTACCTTATAGTTGACGCTTCAGTAGTAGGAGTTTAATTACTTCTATGATCAAGTGCTTCTTGTAATCATTGTGATGCAGACAGGACCCGGATTATTATTATTTAACAAAGGTCCCCAGCTTAATATTTAATGTATGTTAGTCTGGTACTGGACATCTCTCTGTGGTAATATAAAAAATAAATTGATTAACTAGCACTCGATGGTTGCTCAACGCCTTGGCCAAATACAGAGCAGAGTATGTACAAGAGCACTGATCAAGAATAGATGATACTCTACGTCCTGTCCAATGTACCTGTCGTCGATCATGCGATTTGGTCCGGCGAAACGGGGGCGTGGCAGCGGGGGCGGCGGGACGTCCCCTCGATTTTATGGGGGTCGGTCCCCTCTCTGATTTTGAAACCTTAACATTTTTTTTATTTTAGTGATTAGCTTGAGAAGTAGTGAAGACGGCAAGATATGTCAAATAGAATGCCTAAATATTATTTATAAGGCAAATTTTCGTGCTCGCGCTTTAGCGCTCGCAAACAAAACACAAGAATTGATTAATGTGAAATGCCTCTTTCCTCGGGTCGCTATATGTTATCATTGGAACATTTTTAAATTTTTTTTGTCCGACGCTTATTTCTTTAAATTGCAATAGTTTCTGCACAATGTGCGAAAAGGATCATTCTATTTGGAATTTTGGATATGCAAATATATGTATCTTTGGGACGCTTTACTCCGCTTTAGTGTATCATTAAAGATCCCCTCCCGGTGTTTTTCGTACCCACGCCCCCCGCCCCCCCCCCCCCAGTCGTGACATGGAAATCTGGCCGCCCTGTGCGCATCATTAATAACATTTTACCGTTAACCCCAGTCAGTGAACTGTTTTATCTTATTTATATATTTGGAAGAAAATAGATATGGCAAGAAATATAAATATGATCATTCTATCCGGTTCAACTTTCTAGGCTTGGCACGAGAGCGTTGCTATTGACGATTTGGGATGCTTCGACAACTCTTGCATGCATGTCACTCCCTCCGATTCCCACCCGAAACCCCGGCTAGGGTCAACACCCAGTTCTACCTCTACACGAGGCTAAACAAGCCCAGGGCGACTACCGTTCTCATGACCGTACCGACGAAGAGATGATCAGGTCGTCGCCCTTCTGATGGCGGACTCAAGACAAAGTTCATCATCCATGGCTACAGCCGATTAACAATCTTTGAGCGACTATTTCCAGGCTATCAAAGATTCACTACTGGATAAGGTAAATATCCTTTATTTTTGTTTTACCCCCCCCAAAAAATTTATATTAAACCCTTAAATTATTAATATGATTGTATGATTTATTTCCAAGATAATGAAATGCCAATGTACAGCCCTCTTGGCACCATTCGTTCAAATTTCAAAAATTTTAGATATTTGCCGAAATGAAGGGGATAAACATAAAGCCAGAGATGCCACAATAACACTCATTAAATTGTTCATATTCGAAATTGAGACATAATAAAGGAGGACGGTTGATCAGCCGTCAAAATCATTAATACTTGATACTACAATCTCATTATCCGAGTGCAACCATTAAAAATGATCAAACGAGCCAATCCTAATCATACTAAATTTAACTGACTTTTGAAGAAGCATAACATGAAAGAAAGAAACCCTAATCCGTGCATACATTATAAACATTTATTGTGGCGGACTGGCGGAATCAAGATTTGAAAATAAAGGGGAGGGGAGGGGGGCGCCGAAAATTTTCCGATTTAACATGGACCAACAGTAAATGTGTGGCTTTCAAATTATAGTGGTGTCAACCTGTGCACCCGTCTGCGACCTTCCACTGTTTGTTTCTCATTTTTTCTTTTTATTTTATTTTTCAATTTTCACTCGTTTTCGATGCCACAGGAAACATGAATGTGATCATTTGGTAGATTGGAATGATGGTGCTACGGGAGGCGTATAACCTCTGCCGTCAGAACACCGTGTGGTAGGACGAGAAGTAGCCATGCATGGCACCGTTGCTCTTAACAGCGTATATATATTTCTCTTATTGCATTTTTATGCCTCCGCCACGAAGGTGGTCGGAGGCATTATGTTTTCGGCCGTTGTCCGTCCGTCCGTCCGTCCGTACGTCCGTCCGTACGTCCGTCCGTTCCGTACGTCCGTCCCGTTTTTAGCTTGTTCTCGCGATAACTTAAAGAACGTTTTGACGGATTCACTTTTCAAACTTGGATCATGTATGCATTATGGTAGGGACAATGATCTTAATTGACTTTGGGGCCATTATGGTCAAAGGTCAAAGGTCCACAAGAGGTCATTGTATGCATGAAAATGGCTCTTTCTCGCCATAACTTAAAAACCGTTTGACGGGTCAACTCAAACTTGGGTTAAGGTGTGCCTATGGGAGGGGCCAATGAACTGATTACGATTTTAGGGTCATTTGAGGTTCAAAGTCAAAGGTTCACAGATGTCATTGTTAATACCATGAAAATGGTTCTCGTTCTCGGCAATAACTTTAAGAACTGTGCGACGGGTCAACTTCAAAACTTGAGTATGTGTGCATATGGGAGGGGGCAATGAACTAATTAGATTTTGGGGTCAAGCGTCAAAGGTACAGAGGTCATTGGTATAAACAATAAAATATTTGTTCTTGCGATAACTTATAGAACCGTTTGATGGGATAAACTTGAAACTTGGGGTCATATGTGCATATTTGAGGGTCAATAAACGTTATTAGATTTTGGGGTCATGAGGTCAAAGGTCACAGGTCATTGTGTACGTGAAAATGGGCTCTCGTTCTTGCGATGAACTTAAGGAACCGTTTGAAGGGCATCAACTTCAAACTTGGATCATATTTACATATGGAGGGAACAATGAACTTATCAGATTTTGGGGTCTTGAGGTCCAAGGTCACAGAGGTCTTGTGTACATTTGAAAATGGACTTGTTCTCGCCAATAAACTTAAAAACCGTTTGACGGATTCAATTTCAAACTTGGGTTTATATGTGCATTATGGGACGGACAATAACTGATTAGAATTTAGAGTCATGTGAGGTCAAAGTTCAAAGCGCCGCAGAGGACATTGGTGTACGTGAAAAATGGCTTGTTTCTTTGCGATAACTTAAGAACAGCTTTGATGGAATGAACATCAAACTTGGGTCATGCTGTGCATATGTAGGGACATGAATTTATTATATTTTGAGGTCATGAAGTCAAAGGTCAAAGGGTCACAGACGTCATTGTATACTGAAAATGGCACGTTCTTGCCTGTAACTTCTGAACCGTTTATGGATCAATTCAAACTTGGGTTCATGTGGGAGGAATAGATGAACTGATTAGATTTTTGAGGTTCAGGACATCAAGGTCACGCGTTATTTATGTAAATGACTCGTGTGCATTTCTGAGTCCTATTGCAGATATGTATCTTTAAAACATGAATTTATCTTTTGTTTCATCATAGCATCTTCAAATAGCAAGTAATGATTATGGCGTAATTATTCATATTATGAATGAAAGCCGCCATAAAAACTAAAAAAAAACAACAATGTAGCTAGTTTATAAAGTTTGTGAACTTGTAGGCCGACATATGTAAATGATAGTGCCAGAGTTTGATCCAACATCTGCTCTCATGAGCCATATTGTAAGGAGATTCCATGACTAAAAATGCTATAAATTCCACACATTAACTAAATACCCTACCCTAAATCTCACAATAAACCCTATTGCCACCCTAACACTACAATCTTTCGACAAAATAGTAACAGGAGCATAATTCGTGTCACCATCTGGGATACTGTTAAACAATAAACAGCCATTTTGTTACCTGAAACTTAACAGTGTCTAGTATCCTGTACATTTATTGTAGTGTGTAGACATACTGTAGTACTCTTT
Source organism: Paracentrotus lividus (assembly GCA_940671915.1). Lineage (NCBI taxonomy): Eukaryota > Metazoa > Echinodermata > Echinoidea > Camarodonta > Echinidae > Paracentrotus > Paracentrotus lividus. The sequence continues at coordinate 161,252 of CALNVZ010001676.1, forward strand.
TGTTGATACTGCTGCCTCACAAAATTTGCCAAAAAAAATCATGCATTAAATTTGTTAGCTTTACAGAAATAGCTGCAGACACCTAACATCTATGTAAATTCAGATCAGTGCATGGTGCTTATGACTTGACAAACTTTATCTTCATGGTTTGAAGAACCTTTAAAAAAAAAAACTACCTCCAATGGCTGCAACGATGCATAAATGATTTACAATGTATGTGGATTGGAAAGGTTATATTATGGAAAACTTACCAGCGTTTGAGTGACGGCGGTTAATAATATTTCTTTAAACATTTTAATTTATTTAGATCTATTATTTTTTAATGTATTTTTTTATTGAATCAGAAAGACAATCATAAAAAAAAAAATAAAAAAAATGAATACATCCATTAAACCAAAAATCATTTATAATTTTTTATCATTTTGAATTATAGCTTTCATAGCTCTCCTGGATAACTATGCCACAGAGACAGGAGTAGCTGAAGAAGTCACAAACCAAGAAGTCAAGAGAATCAGATGTTTATTGATCGCATCATGAAACGGAGGTATAATCAGTCCTTGTTGAACCTCTCTTGGGTACAAATTTCTTTGTGATGGATTTTTTTGATAGAGCAATAAGTTTAAAGTGTATTTCTTGTGTGGTTTTGGCAAGCAGCTGCAAATGGTGTGGTAGCTAGCTCTTTTCTGTGCCGGACTGCAGTGCGTACCGTAGTCTCCAAACCCTACCAATTGTGCTTAGGTTCAGATTAGTGGTGAAGGATCATGCCTTTATTTTGTTCTTTGAATATAGATTGAGAAGTCACCCATGTTGATGTTATTTATAATTTGATTAGAAAAGAAAGAGTGATAAAACAAATACACCAAGCATTAGGTTTAAAAAATTTTAGTGAAGATCGTGTATCTTCTGAGGGACTGGCAAGTTACTTATTTCTCAGGGGGCAACCCCCCCCCCCCCCCCGAGTGAAAAATAGTACAATGTAACTAGTCCCTCCTCAGATAAATTATTTTCCACTAAACTTTTGGACTTAGTACTTAGTATATTTGATCATTTGAAGAGCGCAGTAATTATTATTATTATTATTATTGTTTATTATTATTATTATTATTATTATTGTTTATTATTGTTTATAACTATTATCATTATTTCTATTGTTCCATTAGGTGATGAGGTATGCCCATAAGCTGCTATCAGACAGGCGTAAGGTACCAGCTGATGTGAGAGGCTTCAAGCATTCCCTCTACAACCTGTGGTTTAAACTGTACAGAAGAACAAGAGACATGGAGTAAGTCTTATAACAATACAGTATGTCCCAGAAAAAAGTAAAACATTCCCTTTATGATCTATGGTTTAAACTGTACAGAAGAACAAGAGACATGGCAGTAAGTCTTACAACAATACAGTATGTCCCAGAAAAAAGTAAAACATTCCCTTTATGATCTATGGTTTAAACTGTACAGAAGAACAAGAGGCATGGAGTAAGTCTTACAACAATACAGTATGTCCCAGAAAAAAAGTAAAACATTCCCTTTATGATCTATGGTTTAAACTATACAGAAGAACAAGAGGCATGGAGTAAGTCTTACAACAATACAGTGTGTCCAAGAAAAAGGTAAACCCAACTTAGAAAGCCTCATATCAAAATTCTATAGCTTGTGTGACCTTTATATTTATTTCACAATGATGAGTAACTCATATTCTATTATGCCAAACCTATGCCTGTGTTGTGACTGATGAATGAGCACTTGGGCTTTAAAAAAACAAGCGAAGACATTAAAATGTACCATGTTTGGGCAAAAGCAGCCCTTGCTTTTCAATAGTCCAAGGAATTCTTTGTCCCTTATGAATGGGCTTAGGAAAGCTGACCTCACACAAAGAATGAATGATCAGAAAGCCAGTGTTGCTTCTGAAAAAACTTCATACTTTATGTTTTTGACAAAGTTTTTAAGAACTCGAGTGCTCCGTCATCCGTTAGAGTACAGGTATAATTTTGACATCACTGGATAGAATATGAGTTACTCTTTGTCATGATATAAAAATTAATGACACATAAGTAATACAATTTCAATACGAGGCTATCAAAGGTGGGTTTACTTTCATTTGGGACGCACTTTATAATGCATATGCAAAAAAGTAATCCATCTGTTTTGGCTATTTATATCATTGAATGCAAACTGTTCACCTTTGCAGTGATATCTTATTTTAATCACAAATGCAACCCATAAGCAAGTAGCTTTCAAATGAAAGTGGCATGTACAGAATCTATTTTTCAAGAAAATGATACAAGACTG